>JAPFFP010000088.1:3443229-3460788 GCA_026153255.1 Solanum medicagineum | reverse complement strand
ATATATATATATATATATATATATATATATACACACGCATTAGGCTGAGTATGATTTGAAAAATATTACTCCTTCTGTCCAATTTTATGTAACACTCTTTCCTTTTTGGCCCGTCCCAAAAAGAATGTCGCCTTACTCTAATTGGAAACAATTTACTTTTAAAATTTCCTTTTTATCCTTAATGAAATAATTTTCAGCCATACAAATATCTAAGAATGATTTTAGACCATAAGTTTTAAAAATCTTCTTTTTTTTCTTAAACACCGTGTCAAGTCAAAAGGTGCCAATAAAATGAGACGGGAGGAGTAATCCGATTCTTATGGATATGTTAGCAATCCCATAATTAGTCATAACACAATGATAATGTTATTTTTATACCAACTTCAAATGAGTTATAATTACTCCGGATGAAACGCCAAAGAGACCATGATATCCTTTGTAAATATCAAAATTTTATAGGACTTTACAAGTTGAGTCCTATTTTGAATTAAGGTTTTTTCGAGGTTACTTTACCATAAATTTTGATTCATGCCTATATAAAGAGTATTATATTTTCGTAAAAAGACATCTCAAATATCCTAAGAACTTTGAGAATATTCAAAAAGAGATCAAAAGATTACTCAAAAAGGTCAAAATCATCATACGTTAACAACTCTTGAATTATAGGATAATCTTAGGAGATCAGAAGAATAAAGGAAGAACTAGATTTTTACGCACTATTTATCAATGAAATATTCTTGTTTCTTCAAATTAATGGCTGATTGATTTTTCATGTGTTTAAAATTTGTTGCAAACACCCTTCTTCAAGATTCTTATCTCAAAATCCTCTAATAGGTCTAAGGTTAAAATTGAAAGTGTATCCCTGTGTACTGTAAAATCAAACACATTCATATCTCATACTTAGTCTGATAAACCAATTATTTATCAAAAAAAAAGTATCTTTGCTTCATACAACAATTCTATCTATGTTGCGTGGACTCTCCAAAAATTTTATCGCACCCATATCGAATTCTTCAACAACAATATACTCAGTGGGATCCCATGAGTAGGATCTGGAGAAGGTAAAATATACACGAACCTTACCACTATCTCATAGAGATTGAGAGGTTGTTTCTGAAAAACTCTCATCTAACAAATTAAGTCCCATAACCAGAAAATCAAAATTACATTATTAATTTTTAGATGATCCGACATGCACCATCGACAAGCAATATAGAATTCTATCATTGTGAGTCCAATAATTGATATAACTTGTTCATCAACCAAACAACCCTAGAAGGATAAAGGGGTATTCTTGGAATATTGAAGAAAGATAGTACAAAAGGTGCAACTATATATACTGATGACAAAGAAATAATTCTAAGTTAACTGTCCATGGGGCTTATAATATATGTTAGGACATAAGGTGTCAGTAATCAGCAAATATAAATATGGAAGAGAAATTTTATTTTATTTTTGGTTATGATAACTCTAGTAGTTGAGGGTGGGGTAGTTAGAGTGGGGTGGGGGTAGTACACTGCAATACAAGAAGATAAAAAAATGGTACAGTCTTTGATTTCATTGGAGATTTTCTTTCATTGATTGGGGTAGGAGACACTGCTTTACAAGCAGAGAGGAATCGTCTGCCTTTGAATTTTCAATTGTTTAAATGTAAAATGTATCGACAGTCTCTTAAATTTATCAGTAGTTTACGTTAGGTAACTTGTTAAATATGATCATATGGAAGTTTACTGATATATGTAAAGGGTATAATTTTGACGGTGTATTCAGACTTAAATTTTCATTCCGTTGATTTTTTGTTTTGTATGTATGTTAAGATAAAAGATTTTATATAGGGAAATTTATGTAAATGTACCCTTCGACCATATTCTAGTTTACTAACACGGTGAAAATATGCATTATCTATATACCTCACTTTATATATTGTGTATGCACAAAAAATGTGAAGGGGTGATTGATAAAGTTGAATTGAGAATCATGATGTATTAAATTGACACGCTTCGAGTTTACATTTCAAATATGATCGACACTCGAAAATTATTTCTACTCTTAAATGAACCAGTTGACTTGACTAACTTAAGACTATATCATCAAAAAGAACTAGCAATGGCACATGAAGCATGTGTCTTAAGTCTTTTAATATAATTATAAAACTCAAATGCAGTAACATATGACACTTAGCCTAACGCTTTCCAGGCAAACTCGAGAAAAATAAACGGAGTACTGTCTAACTAATCTATGAAACTTCTAAAATACTAACTCTTGAATAAATATCGGGACAAATTCATGGGTAGCTCTGACTAATGACTGATAGCAGAAAAGTAAAGACTCAAGAGCCCCTCCATATTCAAAGAGGTCTCATTGAGGGTGGGCAAAAAGTTCAATCGTTAACGATGAGTCTATTGAGAATCTTTGTCACTTGTGTTTGCATCATAAAAAGATGCAAATTCAAATAATGTTAGTACGTGAAATGTGCAAGTATATAACATAACAAAAAGAAACTTAGATCATGATACTCAACCCAAGGAAATTTTATGCAAAACTTTAGTGTTTTACTTTGGTTAAGTGGACTAAATATATAGATTAGAATACATTATATTATATAAAAAATTAAAATAAAAAGATTTTCAAACATGATATGCATGTCATGAAAAAATTGGAATTTTTCATTCCTTTTAATGACATGATTTCTTTATGAAATATTATTTTTTAAATATTGTACTTAATTTAATATGATCAATTAAAAATTACAAAAATATAAAAAGGGAATGTAGGTACATGTGCCCACGTGCGTTAGTGTCAAAGAGACAGAAGCAGACCCAAACGGTTCGTCTGGTTACGTATTCTACTACTACTAATTCCTTTAAACCTGACACCTTTGTAACAAATTTTAAATACATGAAAAATAAATTAATTATATATAAAATTTAAAGAATTAAAAATATAAGTAATAAAATAATATGAGTCAAATCTTTTTATTCCTTGGTTCTTTTTTCTCTTAAGATTTTTTCATGAGTCGAGGGTCGTAATAGTGTATTTCTTGAATTAGGATGATATGAATTATCTTCTTGACATTTATTTGATTTCATCATTGATCTTTGTGAATGAATATTCGAGATGTATCTTTAGGAGAATAATAATACTCTTTATATAGACATGGATTAAGATTTAGGATAAAGCAGCATTCAAGAATTCTAACGGCAATCAAATACATTTTCTAAAGTTCCACAAAATTTTAATATTTCTAGACGCTTTTAGTAGATTTATTTTTATTTTCATAAATTCATATGTGAGACTTCCGTTTAAAAAAAAAAATTGGCACCCTCTTTATAAGAGTTATTATCGATCTTTCGATCAAATTTGAATTGTATATGACAAGATTTATTTGAGAGTGACTCTCGCAACAAAAATTTTTTATGTCCAAAGCTTAATTTTAAAATTTTTAATTAATAATAAAATAATCTCATCAGTGTACCACGACCACGACCCATCTAGATACATCAATAGCAACTTGTTTGTTCAATATAGCAATGATAGTAGTAGTAGAAGATAAGATTCTTCTTTGTGATGTTGTGACAAGTGGCATGCAGTGAAATGGAAAGTATTACTCTCTGTCATTTTATGCGATATTCCTTAATTTGATATGATGCGTAAAAAAAAATGAAAGATTTTTTAAATTTGTGATTTAAGATTATTCTTAGATATTTGTGTGATTGAGAATCATTTCATCAAAGATAAAATTAAAAAAATTTCATTGAATTATTTTGAAGTAAAATGATTTTTTTTTTTTTTTTTGGAAAGGATGTCACATTGTGACTAATGAATACAAAATGTAGAGCCATAATTAAGGGGTGAAAAATTCAATAGAAAGAAGTGAATCCAAATTCAAAAAAATAAGAAAACGTTTTCCAAGAGTTGTTGATGTGTAATTAATGTGTCAGACATGTTAGTGAGCATTGCATAAGCCAAGTCAGAACTGAAATATTGTCCTTTCTTACCATTGCAAATTATTTTCTACCAATCTGCACATAGATTTTCCATATCTCTATTTCAAGAATACTCAATTTTCTATTTTATTTTTACATAAAACATAAGTGGCATATCCTCACAATGTAAAAGATATTTATATTATGAGAATATAATTTAATGAGTAATAGTAGTTTAGGCTATGTTGTGAGTACGTGTCAGATTCTCCAAAAGTAGTGTATTTTCAAGGAAGTCGATACAAGTGGAAGAATTCGCAGAGATGAAAAAATGTCAAAAGACTTCTTACTTCCCAAACAGATCCTCCTACATCTATATATAAACGTTGATTTCTCCAGAATACACGAAAAAAATATTTTGAATTGTTGATAATCATCAGAGATGGCTTTTGACTCGGTGTGGCTCGGACTGGCACTTTAAAAGGCGAAACTTTCCATTGTAAACTTAGAGTTAAGGTATATCATATTTACCAATGGAGTAGTAATATTTCTATGAACACAATTTATGTAATATCATATAAGTTGTTATGGGAGTGAGTATTGCTTATAAGTGATTTAATTATATAAAGAACATTTATATTGTATGTGTGTAGGTTATCTTATAGTGCAATTGAGGTTTCAAATCCAATTTGAAATTTTCAAGCATCTTTCTTATCAAGGCAGCTCAGCTTGTACAAGAGGCCCATAAATCACAAAAGGCCCACCTTCCTGGGCCTTAAAAGGGTATAAGAATAGGATAACTTACATAAATTTCACTATTTTTGTTAGTTTAGAATATTATGTTCCTTTTTGGATGCCTCTTTCACATGTATTAGAATTAGATAGATACATGTCATTAGTATGTCTAGTTAAGAGATATAATTGAAAGTCGCTAATTAAAGAGTGTATCTAATTAATAGATATAACTGAAAGTCATTAATTAAGAAGAAATAAAGCTTGCAACAATTTCAAAGAATATAAAATTACAACCCCTAAAAAATCACAACAGTCAAAATCCTATTTTGCTTTTTGGCGATTCAACAAAGTTTTACCTTCTTAATTCAAGTAAATGAATTATTCTTCGAATAAATGCAAATATTTTGTTAAATACATATATAGTGATAAAAAGATTAGATACATAATAATCGAAACCCAAATAACATGCTATGCTAGGTACATTCATGAATCTCCAATAAATGCGTGTACTTATTCAGATACACACACTTAATTAGATACATATAAATCTTACCTCAATTATGTGTCAAATACACCAATAAAGTTCCTTCCTAATCTTCTTTCTGGTTATAGTTTATCACAATTACTGCAACAAACTATATACGTAACATATTTTTCTTTTGTTTGTCAAAGTTGTTTTTTGAATGCTCACATTTAAGCGGTTACAAGTATCGAGAATTGTAGTGGTAAATTTCATGCCCTTTTTTAAGGAATAACAAATAGACATTCCTCTCGTTTGGATAATCACGAGCAATGAAAGAGAACTCAGAAAACTCTAAATTAATGGAGTTTTACCTTAACTTTTAAAAACTTAGAAGACAAAATAAATTAAAATCTATCACACATACATGTCTTTGAATAACGATTAAATAGACATAACCTTCAAATAATTGTGTTGTTTTAGATTTCAGTTTCAAGGATTTAACAGGTGGATGTTATTGCCGAAAGAAAGAAGGAAGAGAGAAAACGGTGGTGGAGATGAGGTTGATGAGATAGAGAGAGAGAGAGTTGATTAACATGAAAGCTTGAATCGGAAATAGTCTAATTCAGCAGATAAGTAATTTAGGCACATCCAACTTCTATAAGATGCACCAATTTTCAATTTTCATTGCAATGAACCAAATTCTCCTTCAACAATGACATTTTCCAGTTCTTGAATTGCTATTTTACTCTTTTGCTAGATAATAGTTTCTTCATGATTTAAAGTTCACTTCAGGGATACCTATGCTTTCCACTATTCAAGAATCTTCTTTTGGGGCTGAGACGAGGGTCTTCCGAAAACAACTTCTCTATCTCTGTGAGGTAGTGGTAAGGTCGGCTTACATTTTATCCTCCCCAGACCCCACTTGTGGGATTCCATTGGGTATGTTGTTGTTGTTTCAGGAATAACTATGTATTCTACATAAGTAGAGCAAGGAGAAATGTTCTCAATATCGAGACAATCGGTACCCAACCTTACGATAGCAAGTAGATTGCTTAATATACACACAAATTCATGTTTAAGAGGGTAAAACACAACCCAAGTATCCAACTTTAGCTCCCAAATATCAGAGCACATGATCTGGGAAACAACTCTTCCCCAGTTAATGGTTCAACATCAAGGAGGCAATGACAATAGATAGCACTGCAGAAGCATAAGAACTGCCTGTCTGCCTCCAAGGTTCGACCAAGTTTCACACAACAAGCTTGGAAAGTACATGTTTGATATTATGGAAGAATGCTGTAGTAGCATAGGATTTTGAGGATCGATAGAGTCAAATAACAGAATACAAACAAGAATATGTCAACAAACACAGAGTGTATTCTCACAAATGGGGTATGTGGAGGGTACAATCTTACACAAACCTTACCCCTACAATTGTAACGTAGAGAGGCGTTTTCATTCTGACCATTGGCTCAATATGTTAACAACAAATCGGACACTAACTGAAGTTACCACAATCAAAACTATGAAGTTTTTCTACGAACTTGGAGAAGCACATCGTGCAAGGTAACTTTCTGTAGAACCAGCTTGAAACTCTGGGATCGAACTACTTATAGATTGGGTTAGTTGACATTAACAACGCAATACCACTAAAATAGGCACAACTATTATGGCAGCGTATGAATTGGAGAAAACAAGGTGAAACTAGGGAGTTGGACGAGATTGTAAACGGCAGAAAGCTGGGCAATGTTAAACGAGGTGTTATAAAAAAAGAACAGTTAATATGTTTTAGCATTAATCTTAAAAATGACCGCCTGTTGTTGAACTATTGTTTCAACAGGAGAGAAGAGAATGCAACAGAACTCTCTGACCACATAAAGAACTAAAAATTCATCAACTATTCAAAATTTTGAACTTCGAGGAGATGTTTTCCGTATTAAAATAGCTTTTCAACCAGTATTGTAATATTTTCTTTCACTATTACTAATATGGAATAGAATTCAAACTAACATCTTAAACTCCGTCCAGTCTAACATAGTCACATAAAAATGAACGGAGAAAGTATTTGTTAAGAGCCTCGGGTATCTAAAGAGATGAATCCTAACTTCAATAGTCAGTACAGAGCAGTGACCTGTGAGTCCCATTTTTATTGTATACAGAGAGCAACGCCTTTTTGTAGGCGTAAAATCTCCTAACACACCAAGGAAAATCACATCCCTCTACCATAGGTGTAGCTATATTTATATCCACTCGCAACTATACAAAGTATAGAACACAAATGTATATGCCCCAGAGCAATACTTCAAAATGCTAAACCATCAGTAGATGATACATTATTTATATCAACAACAGCAGCATAGCAAATTTCGAATCACATTCCACATAACACAACAAAAACCATGAACAGAAAACACCAAATCGAGCATAAAAATCATTACTTTATCACAAGAAATGTTCATCTACCCACAATTAATATATGCAAAACACTTAGTATTAACTTTAATGATTCTCCAGCATATACAAAAATCGACCCTATCCATAGAAAAGAGTTAGTTACTTACTACATTTGCTTATCGTCAACTGACCTCAATCGCATTTCAATCAATCTGGCATTGAATTCCCCATCACTAACCTTCAACATCTCCGATAAAGATAACGAAAACCCATGCTCCATCAAAAGCCTATGCCGAGGCTTAATCTTCCTTTCTAAACTGAACGAAAAATACTGTGGAAACTTCTTTAATTCCCCTATATCCCCATTCATCTCCTTCATAAAATACTCAACTTTCGGCCTAAAATTTTTCTCAATGCTAAATGTCAACAACCCAGGTGACCTCAATACCATATTAACCACATCACCTCGTTCGAATCCCAAGCTCAACATGTAATCGATTTTCGGGTTCAATGTAAGCTCAACGCTTGAAACAAGCAAAACAGTGGTTTGACAAGTGATCCGATACTGACCCACAAACCCAAATTCCTTCAAGAATTCGAATGTTGGCTTCAATTGTTCCTCAACACTACAAACAAGAATTCTCGGACAACGGATAATGGATTTCCCAATGTCGTGGAAAGGGATAACGACGTCGTTTAACAAGAAATCGAAAATTGGGTAAAGGTCGATATAAGGGTCTGATGTTAAAAGCTGAGGATGCATATCAAGTATTCGACCAATTGCAGAACGTTCAATACCCATGGAAAAGAGACAAATTTCCACAGATTTGATTGTATCGAGTGTTGCTGATCGAAGATGGGGGTTTAGCTGAAGGACTTTTGTGGGGTTGATTTTGAGTTGTTGAAGATAGAGTATTTTCTCCCGGAATTTGAGTCCACAGTCAGTTGTACTGAGGGTGGGTTGAAGGGATTTTGTGGGTTTTGGAGAAATTGAGCAAATGGGTAATGGAGAAGAATGTTTTGGGGTGATGGAAGAAAATGGGGTCAGGGTTTTGGGAGGGTTTATCCATGTTAGCATCTCTGGTAGCACAAGGGACATTGAAGAGGAAAGAATTTTGTTCGCATGCTTTGTGCTGAAAAGAGAGGCAAGCAGAACTATTTGTTAAAATAATTATATATAAAGAGAGAGAGCTGCTATACATATGTAATTCTATACCTGTAATAAATTGGAGAGAGAGGCGAGATAAAGTGACAACAAAATCCTAACTATAGCAATAAAACTATAACGATAGTTATAAGTCGTAATTTTTTTTAAACTATAATTGTATAAATTTGCCTTTGTCCATTAATCTTGGATGGAGCCAAAGATTCACTATTTTTTGGCTTTAGGATATGATGGAATAAAGCAAAATGGCTCTTTAAACTGTTTGTGTTTCTTTCAATTGTGAAGTAGCAGTTAGTCAATGCAACTTTCGACGCTCATCATGGGTCATCCGGAAACAGTCGCGCTATGTTTTTAAAAATAGGGGTCAGGCTGCGTACATCCGACCCCCCCTTATCCCGCAATGGGCGGGAGCCTTTGAGGCATTAGGGTAATGTTGTAATTGTATAAATTTGCCTAATTATGTTATTTTTTCCATATTAATCTATTCGATTTGATTTAATGGATTATTAAATTTTAATTTATGAATATGCTAAATTGATGATTAAATTAGTAGATATGTATTATCGATTTCGATTAATCAGCATTTGGTCATTAATGATTTGATTTCGATTTAACTGATTAAAAACTGTCGATATAATCATGTATACACGATGTTCATAAAATAAAAATAGTAGCAAATGTAATACAAATTCTACACTGATCATTTTTGTTTAACATAGAATTGTTCCAATTCCTTCTCTAGCCTCATGCAATAGATTTTGAAAATAACATTAATTAATTATCTTTAACACAATCAAATCTAAAATTGAAAAGAGAAAAGGTAATGCTAATTTGTGTTGAGATGAGAGGTGGTGTCGCAGTAGAGATGTAGAGAGGTTAGTTTGTGTTTCCTACGATCAAAAGTGATGCTAAACTTTAGTTTATAAGATGATAAAATATATAGAAGTAAAATAGTAGTTTTAACATAATCTTATTGGATTATCGATTTTATCATTAACCAAAATCATGAAATGAGAAATCAAAATGATAATTCAATAACAAAATTTATAAAAATATGTAAAAAGTCGTTAACTCAATAACTCAATAAATTAATAAGTATTTTTTCAATTTGATTTATCGATTAAACAGAATTTCTCAGCATCCCTGTGTCCATAGTGAGAGAGCTATAACATAATTATATATGATTATTCAGAATTTAGCCCTTTTTCTACTTTATACGTAAATTCCAAACAAAACACACTATAGGTCTAAAGTTCAATTTTAAAGTGGTTAGATTTTAAATATTTAGTTTTTTATTATTTTTTTAAGTGGTTAGTTTTTAAATATCTTATTGAATAAAGAAGCAATCCATGTGACTTTATGTATATCAAAAGCTTTGTTGGGCCACTTGCTAGATAGTAGATATGACATTTGGTAGCCACTTTTAGCACTCCTATTTAAACGTGTTTAGTTTTTAAAAATAATTTAAACTTTATCAATTTTGCCATGCTTTACTAAACCTATCCTCCTTGTTAGAGTTAGTTAAACTTTAAATAATTTTTAAGAACTCAATGTAAGTGCTAAAGCCATTATCAAATGTCATTTCAAAGCATCATGTTCCAAAGGGGATAATTATGAGCGTAAATCATTTGATTATCTAGTTTATAAAATATATACAAAAGTATATAACTAGTGTATACATTATACTAAATTTACATATTTATATACAATATAAACATTTTAAAAATAAAGTATATGTTGTGTATACTTATGTTGGTAACTAGTTGATCGAAAAGATATATATCTGCAATCTTTACTTACTAAAAGTCTAATTTTGATAAATCAAAATTCATATTCAAACTTCAAACTTAAGGTTTGGAGCTAGGCTCTAACATATCCCAACTTAATTTTGAAGTAATTAGTGTGAGCAAGAACACAAATTTCACTAGTTTAGGAGCAAATTACTTTCCTTCATGTGAGTTTCTAATATTACAAATCTTACCAGAATTTGGTCTTTAGATATATGTATCAGATGTATCAAGATACATGTATCTTAAAGTACATTTGGTCAAAAGCAAGTGTAATTTATTCCAATACACTATATTGATCTCAAGTATTTGACTCTTTTGCTTGTCTCTCCTATCTTGCTCGTCTCTTTCCTTTTGTATCTATATTTTGGAATGTATATGGAATGTGTTTAGCATCCTAAATGCGTGCAGTTAGTGTGATTCGCATGTATTTGGAATACATGGACTCTTCCGCTCTCCTCTCTTCCTTTGAATTTGTATTTTAGAGTGTATCTAGTAATAAAAATACATGCATCTAGGTGTAACCGATTTGAAATCTTGCATAAAAATACATGGGTCTAGGTGTTACCGACTTGAAATCTTGTACGAACAATCAATTAGTGGGATAAAATGTAATTTTTGTAAATTATAGAAAAAATTAGCAAATATGATAGGAATAATTGTGTAATTAGCATAGTTCTTTTTATTGCTCAAATATGAGCAACATATTTGAAGAGTATATTAGGCACTCATTATTACTTTCCTCTAAATTTGTTAACCTATAATCTGTATTTATGTCTAAATTATTTCATTAATCTAGTTTAGATCTATGTAAGGGCATAGAGAAATATGCATAAAACAAAGTGTTTATTGAACCTTAGCTAAAATTATTTCGAATTTATTTATCCCTTTTAAAATTAGAAACAAAAATCTCAATAATGGGACATTTGGTAATAACAAGAAGATATAAGACAACTAGACAAGCCCAAAGTTATTGGGCCTCTATTGTGGGTCGTGACTCCTCCATTTTCCTTTCTTATGTTGTCGATGATAGGATTATGATAGGAAACTTAGGCCGATAAGCAAATATATACTAGTCAATTAACAAACATAGATATAGTTTAAATTAATCACGGCTCGCGATAAATATCTAGCTGTAACTATAGTTTGAGTTTTGTACAATTCGCGTGATTTATGCAAATATTGTGGGTGTGAATCACATTGTATACTGAAATAAACAAACATTGTGTATGAATTGTATAGCAAAATATATAAATGATATACTTATATAGCAAATTATACGGAACGTTAGAAAATCCCAAGTCATCCTAGGAGATTCTTTATCTTCTTTTCTTGTAATCTCCTTGGGAGAAGGTCCTCCTGACTTGTATATTTCCTTTCCTTAATGGGCCTCCGCCTTGATAGTTTGATCCAAAGTAAATGAGCTTGATCCATCTTAATATATTTATCTTTAATTATTTTTTATAAAATTAATTGCTATTCAAAATGATGATTTTTCTAATAATTTAATAACACTCTACACCAGCCATGTTATTACCTATGTTATTTTCTTAGAAGATAGCTAGATGGAGATTTATTAATAACTTTACTTGTATATAATTGAAAGTAATAATAATATTAGTGATAATAATGATATATTCAGAATAATCTCAAATAGGATTATCGAAGGCAAGATACATAAATTTTTTTGTTTTTATTTTTTTAT
The DNA here is from genome assembly GCA_026153255.1 of Solanum medicagineum. NCBI lineage: Eukaryota > Viridiplantae > Streptophyta > Magnoliopsida > Solanales > Solanaceae > Solanum > Solanum medicagineum. Next base: position 3,448,616 of record JAPFFP010000088.1, on the reverse strand, counting down.
TTCTCATTAATTTTAAATATATACAATAAATTAATTAGTGTATTTATAATAAATAAATATAATCAAAGTTTTATTCACACAAAAAATAGCTAAAAGAGGCCATGGCCCCAACTCATGCAACAGTATAAAGCTCGAAATCGCCCAAGGCCCATAAGCCTTTTTCTTTTTTCTTTTTTTGCCTTTTTCTGCTAGCTATATATTATGATACACGTGAAAACTTAAATATAGTTTAACTATACGTGATGTATACACTAACCATACATGAAGTGTACTCTATCAAATTTAATCACAATAAAATCAAAATCACCTCTAAACAATCTCAAATTTTAAATATAAAATCCTCTTGATAATTTGAACCTTTTGATATGTAATTCGCTTGAAATGATTTACATTTTCAATACGTTAACTTTTTTTTAAAAAACAACGACAACGAAAAAGAAGATGATGATGACGAAGAAGAATGGTGAGGAGCAAAGAAGAAGAAAAAAGGAGGACAAAATGGAAAGAACAAAAAGATTATTATAAACCATTAACGAAGAACAATTGGGAAGAAAGAAAATGCCATCTTTAATAATATTTAAAAGTTTAGCTAAAATTTTGATAACAAAAATAGTCCAATGGCTATTTTCTATAATTTTCCCTTTTGTTTGTTCAAAAAAGAATTTCTCCTCAATATTTCACATCACAATATTTATTATATATTTATAGTTTTGAAAAGTAAATTAGAAAGAGTAGTAGACAAGTAGGACAAGTAAAATGAGCGACAAATGCGGCAGAAAAAAGAAATAACATGTGAAGAAGTCCAAAGAATATGACATCCCTAGAGATTTCCCATATCTCTCTTTTTTTGGCTTCATTAATTTCCTCCCACAAAAATTGAAAAAATGGAGATGAAAAGTCCAAGACTAAATTGGATTTTTTTCGGAGGCTTTTTAAGGTATTCCTGGCCCGGTAGATCAAGAACTAATCCTCTGCGGATCTGAGCTCCATTTAAGAATTTGTCGTTGATCAATTGATTGCTGCATGCACAACGCAGAGATCGAACCCCCGACACTTGCTTAAGAGACCTTGTGAGCTAACCACTAGATCAACCAAACTTGATTAAGTTGGATTTAGTTATACATTTGCAAAAAGAATACTTAGAATAATATTTATATTTAAAAAAATAAGTTATAAATTATTTTTCAAATCTGAAATACAACAACATACCTAGTGGAAAACTGATGTCTGGGAAGGATAAAATCTAAAATATAACTTCAAATTGAATTTAAATTTCATTGAGTTAGGGGATGTCGAAGGGGTATACGAACTCATGTTGGGTTGAAAAGGTTAGTTTCATGATCCCTCTTCATTTTCTATATAGTATTAAACTTTTTTTGAATGTTTATAGTAACAAACTAAGCAAAAATAGAAAAGATCAAACACTAAAATAAAATGGAAGCTCACTTTTAATTTTGACGTAGGAGACTAAAATATAGACAAAACTCAAAAAACAAAATAATTGAAATTGCATAACCTGTTACTTGGCACAAGAGCTAGTAAATGATATGGGTTATATTATTAGATTGCTTTTAAAATATAATAGATATTATATTTTGAAAGATGATTATAATTAATGATAAGAATAAATTAAAAATAAAGTGTAAAATTATTTTTTAATTTTATAAATTGAATAAATATTTTTAAACGTCTATTTTGAATATAGTAGACAAGTTATTTCATCCATCATCTTAATTGTTCACTATACTATTTTGAGATGTCCAACAATACTTGTATCATTTATAAAATCAAGAGATAAAATTAGCTCCTAATTTACTCTTATCACTAATTTACATTTTCAAAATATTATATTTATTATATTTAACGGTGATTTGATAAAATTGCCTCTTTATTATTTATTACTTCTTAATTTTGTATTAAATTAATACTCCCTCTGTCCCATTTTATGTGACACTCTTTTCTTTTTGATCCGTCCCAAAAAGAATGTCACCTTATTTTAATTAGAAACAATTTAACTTTTAAATTCCCCTTTTACCGGTAATGAAATGATTTTCAATCACACAAATATTTCAGAATGATTTTAGATCACAAGTTTTAAAAGTGACTTTAGTGGATCGACTCTATTACATAAGTTAATTCCTAATTTTTATCTCACATCATGAGATAAGTACGCAGTTATTATTGTATCGGCCCAAAAGTTCCATTAAAGAGCGTTTCCATGTGGTAGAACCTCCTCAGGGAATTTAAGGTTTTCATGAGGCTGATCTTGAGCCGCCATCCAAGCGCGAATACCTTCGTTTAAGAGAATATTTTTGGTGTAGAAAGTCTCAAATTCAGGGTCTTCTTTTCTTAAATATCGTGTCAAATTAAAAAGTGTCACATAAAATGAAACGAAGAGAGTAATAAATAACTATTATTGCACAAAGGAAGTATAGCGAAAGGAAATCTTAAACTTTGTTAGTAATAAGAATATATTTTTTCCGTTATAAGTACAGTAATATTTTTTTAACTATATAATAAAAAAATATGATTAATGGGAAATTGAGTCACAAGGCTCAAAACACAAAAAGAAAAATAATGGCCAATGTTGAAAGGGTTTGACTAGTCATTGTCAGCCTTTTCAGGGCATCACGCATGGGCTCTCCCGCTCCTCTATTTCAACTTTCAATATTAATATTTAAATAAATAATTTATAAAATTATATTAAAAATTGGTCATGTAAAATAAATTTTATAATTTATGTCATTGTAAATTTTATGTACTTCTAAAAATAAAATAAAAGAAGAAGACGTAATAGTTAGTTTTTTAAAAGGACAAATTACGTAATTAGGTAAATTTATGATATATATATTCATATTATATCATTATAGTTTGAAAAAATTATAATTAATAATAATTGTTAAGATTTTGTAGCTATTTTCTATCTCATCTCTTCCTCTTTCTAGCCTCTCTCCTCTCTATGCAATTTTTTTCAAATATACAAATGTATATATATACCAGTTGCATATATACGCATTCAATTAAAAAATACACATATACAATTCGATTCTTTCTACTCTTTTCCTTCTCTCGCTCGCGTCTCTCTTATATTATGTGGCTAGAAATCGTGATTTTAGTAAACTATAGTTATTTTTCCTTATTATGTTTAAAGTGTTTGCTCTTTTTTAAAAGTGTTCCTTTTAAAATTTGTTAGGTATTTTGTTTTGACACCCGAACTAAATCATATTTAAATCGAACATTTTTACTTTTGATAAAATATTTTAAACACTTTTGATTCAATTTGAGGGGGAATTCTGCATATTTCGTTCGGGTATTTGGTAATTAAGTTAAACAACAAAATCTTAATATCTTATGACATAGTCTATTTGATACTAATGCTTACAATTAAAAAACTTTGACATATTTTATATAGTTAATTTAACTATCTAATATACAAATAAAAACACGTGCAAAAATTTGTTCGAAAATGCCAAATTTAAATGCTTACTAGAAATCGAATTGTTCAATTGAAACATAACTTAATTAGTTTGATTATATATTTTATAATATTAAGTGTATAATATATGCATTAACTATGTATAACTCACAATATCTATTAGGTATAATACTAAATAATATCACACATAATCCATGCACCTAATTAAGAGCTAAGTAAGCTTTGGAAAATAGGTAGATAAGCATTTACTGTTTTTAAATTGATGTAATAAATGCACTGTAATTTTTTTTTACCACTTAGAATTAATAAAACCATAAAAGCTACTCATGGAATTTCCTTGGTTGTTTGCTTGTGTGATTAAATACATGAACAGAGTATTTCTATCATCAGTGAAATTTCCAGTCGAAGAAGTAATATTCCCACACTATTCAATGAAATTTCCAGGAAAGTTCCAACAATTTGTGAGGATAAAAATGTTTTAGAAAAAAAAAAAGCTATTTGAAAAAATATTTTAAGAAAAAAGTTTACTAGAAAAATTAGTTAAATTTACTTTTTTCAAACATGAAATAAGTGAAAGGAATACTACTTTTTTAATCGCTCTGGTGCATATGTTGGATAATATTTTATGCATTCATGAACGGTATGTGATTCTAAGAGTATGATATATAAAAGATAAAACTTTCAGTGACAGTGTTTGCTTTTATGCAAAATACAATCTGTCAACTTATGTGTATGGTTCATTTGATTTGTCACCTTGTTTCAAAGTAATTTTCAATAAAGAAAACTGTGTCAAATCTTAATAGTTAAATTGATAATCGAATCAATAACTAATAAATCAATATCTTAATGATTCTATAACGATTTAACATATTTATAAATCAATAACCAATAAACTTTAAAAATCGAATGTAATCCCTCATCAAGTTAGGTAAATAAAAGCTCAACTTATCTTATTTTTTATTTGTGGAAGGACAATGTCCTCCACAAAGCATAGAATCTTCTTTTGCAAAAACCTTTGACTGATACAAGAATCTCAATCCACACAAGTTGAAACATTGGAATAAAATCATGTGCATTTTCAACCTTCTTTTTTTTCTTTTGCTAATCCTCCAATTTATGTTTTAATGACTCTTAAGCATCTCCTAAAAGATGCTTTTTATCATAATTAGTCAGAAAGTTAGGCTGATGACAGTTACTTTTGTTAATTTGGCTGCTACTTTAAATGGCTCTATCCATCCTATGTAGTTTAGTGATGATTCTTTATAGAAGAATTTTCACTTAAAATTTACTTTAATTATACTTTATATCTATAGTTTGAATAATTACATTTTATACTTATAATTATTAGTAATATTTGTATAAATCTCGCATAAAACATTTCATAACTATAATTATTAGTAACATTTATATAAATCTCGCAGCATTTGCATATGTTTATATAATTTACTATACAATTTGTAATTTTTGTATAACATTTGTTTATTTCATTATACAATTTTATATTTCACTATACTATTTGATTCGCACTTGCACAAATTATACAAAATTCAAACTATAACTATTTTAAGTAATTAACAAATATCTATTTGCTTATCCGTGAAATTTTTTGGTGTTTAATTTGACTTTTCTCAATATAACATGTTTTAAATTCAAAAGTCTTTCTTATTTTCTTAAATTTCACGTCAATTTCAAAATCAAACAAGTAAATCAAAATGGGGCTACAATAAAAGTTAAAGATAATAGAAAGACAAAACATACTACAAAAAGTTGAATACATAAGCATAATCTTCTTGAATCATTACTAGTTAAATGGATCTTTACACTTTTTTTTAAGTCTCACACAAACCATAAGCATAATCTCCAGCTACAGGCTGAAGCTTAAACAAAAAAAAGTTCCCAAAAAAGATAACCCCCCCCCCCCCCCCCCCCCCCCCCCCCCCCCCCCCCCCCC
>JAPFFP010000088.1:3403330-3414951 GCA_026153255.1 Solanum medicagineum | reverse complement strand
CTACCATTTTTGTTTTTGATCTTAGCATTAACTAGTCCTTCTTGCCTCAACAAATATTTGCAACTTCTGTTTTTATATTTCCAAGGAGAAAAAACAAAGTGTAAGAGGAAAAAAAAATCTTTATATAAGTTTTAAAATTTGTTTTTGATTCATCTCCCCTCCCCCCAAAAAATATTAGATATTATTTTATTTTTTAAAAAAATAATTCTTCTCTACCTGTAATAATTATTTTACTTTTTTAAAAATATATATATTCTTAGAAAAGTTTCTTACTTGCCGCATTTTTTTAAAACAAAACTTTTATTTATGTTATATTTAGTACGCTGTTGAAAAAAATATTTTCCTATAAATATACGTACATATCTAACACAAAATGAGAATACATACATACATACATACATACATACATATATATATATATAAAGGAGCGACAAGCTAGATGGGATGGGTAGAATTTATTTTTTTTTTTTTTAAATAAAAACAATATCAATTTTCTAGGAAGGAGGTGGGGTGGGGATTTAAAGTAGGAACTCTTTAAAAAAGATTTTATAAAAATAATAAAAAGGCAGGGATTGTCAGAGGATGAGGATAGAAGGGGTATACGCGTGTGGGGAAGAGGGGGGGAGAGCCGGAGTGATGTGGAGGGATGAAAAAAGTATTTTGAATTTTATTTCTTAAAAAGTAATTATTTTTAAATAAAATGAATTATTTGAAATAGTATTGTTTAATCTTAGTTTTTTAATTAGTATTAATAGTTTTTTTTTTTGGTCAAAGTAAATTATTTTATCCATGTGAAATATCATGTGTCAATATAAATAAAAGGGATGAGGTGTGTTTTTCAAACTAATAAGTGATAGTTTAGGAATGAAACTTACACTCCAATAGTTTAGATATGAAACTTTTTTTATATAAAAAAAAGTTTAAGTATGTTTTTGACAATTATTTCTTAAAAATATATAATACTTTATATATTGAGAAGTGATCTAGGTAAGGTCACAAGTAGGGCTATTCTTGATTTGGATAAAAATCAATCCAAACCAATTAATAAATCGGTTTTATTTTGGTTTGATTTTAGTTTTTTAAAAATCGATAGTATGTGGTTTAGGTTTGGATTTGTTCGAGAAAATAAAAAACACAATCAAACTAAATTGTTAAATCATATTCATCTATTTTATAATTGTATACACATAAACATTATTTATAAAAATGACTTTAAAAATATTATGTACGTTTTCATCATATTTTATTTTTAAATCTACTTATCAAAGCATAAATGATCAAGATGATAACATTTATCTTATTGATTTCATTTATATGAATGTCAATGTCAATTCTTGGCGGGACTAGAAATGTCGCTATCTCTTCCTTCTAGGCCAAAATAGTAAATTTTAAAACTTTATTCACAGTAAATTTAGTAACTGAAAGTTCTATAATATCAATCGATCTAACAATTTTTCGTTTTGCATGATTGTCGTCACTTAGAAATGTCACTATCTCTTCCTTCTAGGTCAAAATAGTGAATTTTAAAACTTTATTCACAGTAAATTTAGTAATTGAAAGTTCTATAATATCAAACGTTCTAACTATTTTTCGTTTGCATAATTGTCGTCACTTTTTCTCCGACTTGAGTGTATTATTTATTTTATTTTGTGTAAGGTTAATAACCAAACCAAACCAAATTAAAATTGATAACAACCAAACTGATAAATGTATATTATAATTAATTTGATTTGCTTTTGAAAATTCAAAATCGATCAAGTTAATCTGATTTTGATTTTGACCAATAACTAATTCAAATCGACTCATGAACACCCCTAGCCACAAGGAAGCCGTTGTACTAGTTTTTTGCTCCACTAGTTAAGGTCCATAATATTTAGGATAAAACTTCACATGAAATTTCAAGATTTATCTAATCAAGTTAGTATGGTGTCATAAAAATCTAATAATATATTATTATATTTATGTGGTCAAATTATTTTTTTAGTCTTTAATTTTAATTACTCTCATTCTAAATAACCTTACTAAGGCTGATAATTTTTTCTTGTACATATAATTAGGTATGTTAATTTAGAATAAACCAAAAATAATCACAGTGTGATCATACGATCTACAATTTAAGAAAAAAGTTCATTTTTCTTCATTCAGAATAAGGGATATTATCCAATGACTTGAGAAAAATTATATTTGCCAATTTGAACACGAACAATAATTATATTTTTATACCATCTATTATTGTTGACATACACCTTAATATATAAAGAATGTATGCATTGTTAAAAAATGATTATACAAGTTTATGATTAATAAAATAAAAGCAACAAAATTTTCACTTGGTATATGAAAACTTTTTTAAAAGTTACAAGAAGTTGTCCGGATACATGACTGGGTTATATAATTTAACTATGTAGACTGCTATCGAGTGGGGGCAACTGTCAATAAATAAAAAGCAAAATTCATTTTCAAGTATATTTTTATGCATTTAAGCCAAACATTGATAGATTCAAAAATTACAAATCAATCGTCTCAATTAACATCATTCATATCTATATGATAGAACTATTAAATTATTTTTTAAAATTAAAATGAATAACAATATTTTATAGATACTAGCTACTTGATTAAATTCAAATCAACCAAATCCATTCCAGGTTGATCCCTCTAGAAATCATCCTTCTAACCAAGGACTAGAGACTATTCTTAGAGGCTATTCGATGAGCAACTCTCTGTGGTAGCCTTTTCTTTCATCAATTCTTGTATCTGTTTGTGATTTTCTTTCATCACAAACATCATATCGTTGAGATCACGGGGGTCCGCATCAATGGGGATATCTACTTTTCCTTTCAGCGCATGCACCTTATCTGTTATCTCCTTGAACCTGTTCTTCTCCCTTAAACTTTGAAGTTTCTGAGCCGCTTCCAAAAGTAATTCTTTTAGTATTTTCTGGTCTGAGGCTTTTCTTTTGATACCCATTTTATTTCTCAGGGCTAAAAAGGAGAAGGATAAATATATTTGTTTAGATACGGCGGTGATTAAATGACTTTTTTGGTGTTGTGCCTTTTTTTTCCCTAGGATTGACTTCTATTTATAGCGGAAATTTAGATTTTGTAAATTTTTTAATAAGTTGAATTAGAAAATTCGTAAATATCATACCTAAATTATTTTGGGATATAATTAAATTAGAATAGATTTGATTCCATGTTAGATATAGTATATAAAGATGCACGGGAGCGAGGCAAGATATCTTACTCCTATACGAAACGACGAAGCGTAAATCTTGAAACACAGATCAGATTATATGTATCATGGATCTATGGGGCATAAATTTTATACATATTCAAATTTATACTTTTAATACTGAAAAATTAAATAGGAGTAAATTTTCAATAATTTTGCAAATATTACTCAAATAAATCACCATAATATAGAAAAACTTATTATAATTATTTTGAGAAATGTAACCAAAAAAACAATAATAGCGAAGATAAAAGTGTTGTCCTGTCCCGAGCTTATAACCTGGACGTGGGCGGCACTTGAAAACAATTGATGGTCTAAAGCAAACTCTTAGCATGGCGGACTCACTCAATTGAAGGATTCGACATGCATACAAAAACTTTATAAGGTGAACCTTTTAAAAAAAATGCAAGGGCGCCAGTATATGAAAAGTATGGTATGCAACAATGGACAAACCAGAAACTCGAGATAGGATGATCAACTCAAAGACTTAACTCAAAATAACTCAGCAACAAAAATAATGGACTTTAAATAAAATATTATTTTAATGCATTAATGAATACAACTCAGTGTATGAAAAGTAAAGTACTCAAAATGCTCCGCACTGAAATATAGCTCAACTTAAGGCTTAACTCAAAAATAACTTAGTAACAGAAATAATGCAATGTAAGTAAAACATTTGTTTTAATGCATAAATAGATGTAACTTCAATATACATGAAAATAATATATTTTAGCTTGGGGAGTTTATCTAATCGAAAACCACCACTATGAGCTTCATGATGATTAAACGTGTTGCCCATATTACCAAAGTCATCCAATACATTGCTAGAGTAAGGGACGAAACTTAACTCATGAATCTATCTACCTTAGCCATCTTAGTGGCATATAAGGGGTCATAGATGCAGGTTATGTAGCTTATAAGTTTGAGTTCTTATTACACTTACCCATATCGATGCTCAATACTACTCCTAAAATCATTTATATGCTTATAAATGAAGATTGCAATTACTCAAATACTCATTCAACCTTTTGGACCTCAGCCAACTTTAACTTTCTCAACTTTTTATTTCTCTTTAAAAGATTAGAGTCTCTATTCAAGAAAAACTTACAGTATTAGTGTAATTCTCAACTAGATTTCAAAATCATTGCATGGGGGTACTCTTATGCATATTCAAAATATAGTAAAATATATTTCTTATATAACTCATGCTAAAATTAAAACTCAAGATATTTCATTAACTTAAATCATACTTTCGATTTGATTTACATGAATTGATTTGAGTTATAAATATATGCAACCTAATGTCTTAACATTCATAATTTAATTTGATAACAGGGTAAAGTAATACAATAATTCACTTTAAAGAGATTGCATATGCATATAACTCAAAGGATTTACTCAAAATAAGAGGAAGACTTGAACTCAACTCATACTTTAATTTGGGTGGAAACTGATAGTCCATAGGTACAAAAACAGACTTAAAATAACTTTTGGGGGAGAATTACATACATGTAGCATGATGTTTCTTGAGAAATTTGAAGTTGGAATTCAATCCTAGCTTTTTGTAACACCTTGAAAATTCCTAAGCTAAGATCTGAACTTCCCTCTTATGTGTGTGAGATCATACTGAGTGATTTCAATATTGAATATAGATATTAAAGCCTATTCTATAATGGAATGATGGATTTGAGACAAATTAAGGTCACAAAAATTCTTTACCAGAAAGTTGAGATAAACCTTCCTTACCGATTGAGTTTTGATATGAAATTCTATGCAATTGGGTAATACAATAACTTCAAGATTATGAATGTATATTAAGGTCCTTTCTTTAGTCTTTGAAGTGTGTTGAATGTTGTTTGAATTCATAAGGGACACTCAAGGCCAAGCCAAGTTCAAAATTTTTCTGTCGGCTAAGTTTCAATATGATCAGTTCATACAAGGATCAATTTCAAATGGTCATATCTCTCAGCATATAATCAGTTAGGTGACCAATAATATATTCAAATTAATGATCTTTGAATTAACTTTCCAACTCTTCTAATTTCGCCTTAATCGAAGTTTGGAGTAAAAAATTGTGACCGTTTTACTAAATGATGTCTGGACTGTCAAATTCGACAATCCACCGAATTTGACCGCTAAAATATTCCGAATAAGCTTTAAAACTTTTTTTAAGAAAAAAGGGTGACCAGGGTCCCTATTCAGCAGTTGCGACGAGGCCCCTAGACTGTCGTTTTGATCGCCGAAACTCATCCAAAGGTCTCTTTTTTAAATTTTGATGATTATTTGACTTTTCCAAAAGGTTATTTTTTGACCTTTTACTCCTAATTAACTTTCTTAAGCCTATTATATAGCCTAATAACCTCTCATTAATGCATAAATCCCTGAAAATATTAAAATTTTGTGTTCAACATTCTCCTAAAGAAGCGGTTAGGGTTCTTGATCTTCAAGTGCAAACCAAAGGTTTCTTCAAGAGATTTTGTGCCTAAAAGTGTGATTACAACGAAGAATGAACCAGAGACTTAAGCATCGACATTTAGTCCCACTAATGTTTATGCTATTGATATAGAATTGGATTCTTTTGATAAGGATGAGGAAGATAATATACTGGACACATGTTTTGATAAAGTGGATAGATATGGGGATATCTCACCTAAGCATCAAAGAAATGGAAGCAACAAAAGCAGAAAAAAGACACATAGTAGGCAACATAATTCGAATGGTTGAGTGATCGGGAAGTTGGTTCTACGGCATCTACCAATATAACTGGCAAAGCAAAATCATATGATAGAGTCGATAGATTCAAAAATATCTAATAAATCCAAAAAGTGATTAACTATTAAATATTGTTAGATAGATTTGACAACGAAGACAGAAGGAAAATACTTCATGTTACTTTAGATGAGCTATCTATATATTTTAATTTATATATTTGCAAAATAAAGATAAAAGTTGATAACTCAATTTTCTTCTTGACTTTTATATTTTATCATTATTAAAGCATCCCCGTTCGTAATATCATCAAAGAATATTACAAACACGATGATGATCATAGAATACCTTTTGCTGGAGGCCTACAGCTTGCAAATCACAATTTCTGCCATATACTAGTTCAATGATCAAAGAAAAGTATCAAACATAAACAAAAGATGCAAATTGTTTGAATCCTTTCAAAGTGCAAACACAATTCCCACTACATTACATTTTACAACATTAATAAGCCACTAAAGATTCTAATTCATTAAACAGGAACAGTTAAGACGATTAGGACACCAACCACGAAACGTCACGGGCATGAGCCTGCAATTATATACAAAATTAAGTTGCTACTTATGCCCAGAACCTGCTGATGCTTTTGAAGATCCCACCATTGCATGATCAACGGATCCAATAAATAGCTGTGTCGAAAATGTATTAGTTTTTCTTAATTTCCCCGGAAATTCCTTGCCAGAATTAGCTTTCAAAGAAAGATTTTTCCTAATCCGGTTCTTGTTTAGTGAGAGCATAGTGCCATGAGATGGTCCGTGCAAAGCCCCTTCAACACAATCTCCAGAATGAGCACATCCCCAAGGCTTGGATGGTCCTTCTTCACTGAATGTTCTAAGCCTAGGAAAGAACTTGGAGAAGACTCGCTGCTCTGGAGAACTACCCTCTTCAATCTTGGCACAGATTGGGCATGGAGGATCACTTTTACATGATTTTGGTGTAGCTTGCTCCAAACATTCAGCATGAAATACATGGCGGCATGAAAGGACCCCAGCAACTGGCATATCTCCACTTCTCACAATTCGTCGGGAACTCCAAGGCGATCTTTGCGAAAGAAACCTCTCGCATAACCCACATCTGAAGCCATCTGAAGGGTTACAAGGTTTACTTAGGAAGTCAGATTGAAAAGATTCAGAAGTCTCTGTCAAGTCAAGACTGCCACTAGCACTGCTCAAGCGGTGTTTATCTCTTTGTGGTGTTGAGGCATCAAATTCTAAAAAACCAGCTGAGAGGCTGTCAATAGCTTCTCTTCTAGGTGTTGTTTCAGTTGGAAATGACAGAGGATGTATGGGTTTTGACATAAAGAACCGGCGACTTGGGAAGCTACGATAAGATGAATGGGACTTGGTGATTGAATCGCAGTCACTGCTGTCAGATCGGGATGAAGTTGAGCCTCCGCCATCCCTAGCAATTGATGTTCCCTATCAAGAAACTCATTGTCATAAGAAAGCTAGATTTAAACTTACGAACTTCAAAAGAAGAGAAAAGCAAAGACAGATGCATACCTCCATTGTGGGTGAAAATGAAAATGGCCTCGTGATTGCATCTACCAAGCAAAAAATAAAGCAAAATAATCAGTTGAAACAAAATATCCAGAATGGTGGCATTCATGACAGCATTGGCTGAAACCAATAAGCCAAATGTGCCAGGAGGAGTAACAGAGCTGATTCTTTATGCATATCAACTTGCCAACTTTGACTGCACCCAACATGAAGCGACCACAAATTTAGACATCGCCAAAGGGGAGAGCATGCTCACACAAGGAGTTCCAATGCATATAATAATTGTAACCAAATCATAATTCAACATCATGTTGAGACAGATTGGCTTTTCTATGTTTTTTGAAGTTGGTTACTCTCCTCTCTTTTTTGGATGATCAAGATACGGAAATTGTGGACAGTGATTCTTCATCTCTACCTTAAATACAAAACTAGGATTCAAACTCATGACATTGCCTACCGCATATCTCATGTTGCAACACACTGCCCTTGAACCAAGCCAGGGGACATTTGCAAATGCATTTAAAAATCAATATTTTGGTGTTTTAAGCATATTATGAATTGTGAAATAGATTAAAATGTCAGTTAAGAGAGTTTTTTTAGAATAAGTAAACATGTCACTTAGAGTTACCACTTGATGTAATGGTCCAACATCTCCAAAGGTTTCCAAGATTTCATCTCACAGCTACTCTGTTGGATACAATTTCGACATTTGTGCCAATACTTTCTTCCTTGTCAACATTTCTTATTCCCCTCAAAGTATAAGATGCCATCGAATCTAATGGGAGTAAACCCCCCCCCCCCCAAAAAAAAAAAAATCTCTCTCCCTCCCTCCCCCCTGTTGTCCATACAATAATGCTAGAAGGTGGGATAGAATTGTAAGATTCAATTGAGAGATTAAAGGAGAAAAGAAAGTTTGGTTATACAAAACCAAGATAAGCATAAACTAATTTGTGAAGGTAAATACAAAAATTGAGAATGAAAGTAAACCTGTTTGCTATGTAGAACTTAAAGAGAGCAGACACTACACTGAACACAAGGGACCTATATATTGTAGATTTATAACCTCATAACGGAGCCTCTTTAAGTTAACTCTCTGATTTAACACACATGATTGTACTTTGTTTTGCTCCAATTAGTCCATATATCACGATGAGGAACTCCTCCTAGACTTTTAAGCCCTGTATTTCCTCTCGTACATCACAACACATAAACAGAGCCTCTACTCATCTCATACGATTAACAAAACTTGGACTCACGGCATCCGATCACTGTCTCGTGAGTCCTTATCTGAAAACATACTAAAAACGCGTACATGAATCCATATCATGGCTAGACGCAGATTCCTTGCCTTTGTTGTTGTAACCAAGGAATTTCTCATTTGAATCCTTTGGTTCGCTAAAATCCAACAAGAAATCAACATCAGAATGAAATAATTATCGATGGCTAGCCGTGGGATTCACCTACCTTGAAGATGTAGAAGATAAGAGTGAGATTTAAAATTATGGAGGTCTGGTTCCAAATGAGATCAAAAAATCTAATTTGGAGTATTTCAAATAATTTGCCTATGGGAACCCCCACTTTTATTTTTCATAGTCTCCTTGATTTAGCCCAAAAGGTCGAGAAATGTGTTACCATTTATGCATTGTTACCCATGTTTACATCACATGGGCTTTAACACATTGTGAAATCTATATTAACACACACTCAGTTGTTTTACGAGTTGTATTTTGCGCTACGCAATATGTACTTTATAGAACACCTTTCAATAAAATATTCAAAATTTCAAATTGATGAAATATTTGATATCTAGGTAACTAGACTCGAAAACCTTTAATTTGATTGGTAGTTCCCCAGATAACACTTTGGGAGATATTCTTGTTTGAAGTTGGACCATGTGCGATCTCATTTGAAATTTGTCTATAATGTAGCTTCCATCTCAATTTTTTGACAGGGCTATCCTTAGCCCTTTAGTTAGTCTAGTACACCTCTTATATTTGTTATCACATCAATGCATTATGATAATAGTTCATAGCCTCTTTTGGCACACAAAAACATTACTTTTAATCGTTGTCCTACTTGGAAGTTTTTTTAGGCCTTCATCCTTTGGCCCAATGTACCTTCCACATTCATCCTAGTCCATTTAATTACTTTTTTGACTTAAAAATCTCGAGTGATCCCTACCTTGATAAAGTAAAAGATAACGTAAAGCAACCGCATGTGTATTAATATGAAATGTCGCTATAGGTTGGAACACGTGACGCAGGCATGAGCCGCAGATGCATAAAAATGCATTAAGGGATAACACATTTCTTGACCTTTTTGGCTAAGATCAAAGAGACAATATGAAAGGTGAAAATGGGTCCACCTCATTAAAGTATTTTTAAGTACCCCAAATTAGATTTTTATCAGATTTTCTCAGTTTGAACCATACCTCCACAACTCCAAATCTCACTCTCATCTCCTCCATCTTCACAGTAAGCAAATTACAAGGTTACTAATATTTAGTCCGACGTCAGTTTTTCATTGGACTATAGCAAGTTAAAGGATTTCGACCAAAGGATTCATGTAAGGAAAGCCTAGGGTTATAACATCAAAGATAAAGAATCATTTTCTAGCCATTGTATTGAGTAAAGTATGTTTAGTATGTTTCTCTATAAGAACTCACCATCAAGTGATTGAAAGTCGTGAGTCCAAATTTTGCTATTCATATTGATGAATAGTGAGTTGTTGTATGTGTGGAGATGTAGGGAGGCATTGTTTGCCCTTGTAACGACCGCGTGCCCTTGTGATCCAGGAGAAAGGATAGGCTTGGTTAAACACTATTGTGAAAGGACCTTAGAGCCTTAAGCTCACCAAGTGTTCGATGAATTGCTTAAGTGTCTTGAGTAGTGTTTGGTTGCCAACATGAGTTCCTATTATCACCATTGTTATAGATTGAAGTTGTAAAGTATCTTCATCACAGTAGTACATTAAAGATTGGAATTGATATAAGTAAAGCTCAGCTTCCTAATTTGGGAATTCCTACACAAGTCTCGTATAAAGTATTTTTCTTTTACCTTGATATGTACTCTCTATGAGCTTATATGAATTTTCAAATATGGAATAGTAGTTATCATTTAAGATAAATGAACTAAAAGCCTCAAGTCTTCAGCATAGCTACTCACAAAGTTATACGCCCTCCGTGTCATACCTATATTCTCAATGTTTCATGCTTGATAATGTTAAATGAAGTTTCTTATGATAATCTTTATGTCTATGCATTGATTAGGTTCTTGTTTTCTTTAAAAGGTTTACATGATATTTCTCTAGTCTTCCTTGTGTTAAGATTCACAAAACGATGTTAAAAATACATGAATGGCTAATGCGCTAGAGATTTGGGTTGATATTTCCAGCTATTGAGCTACAAATTATGTTATGATTTGATATCATATGCTATTGAGCCACAAATTTGATTTGGTATCTTAGCCTATAGAGCTACAGATATTCTAGGCTATTGAGCCACATAATATGATTTGATATCATAGGCTACTAACTCAAAGATTATGACTTGACAAAAGGGCCAATGAGCCACAACTTTGATTCTATGGGAGGACCACAAGTGCCAAGTTATCCACTATATGTTTTGGGAGCACTCTTAGAAATTAGGTGGTGTTGACAGAAGAAACGAACGCTTAAGTTTACACATGCAGGTGTAAAGAGTCATAATGGCGACTAGGTAGTTCCCCTTGGTTAGGATTCCTTAAATTAGGATACAAATTACGTTTATGTTATATACATACAGCGTCAGCCTCACGCAGCATCATGGTACGGCGGCTCAATCAGTCAGGTGTTGATCGAACATCATGCAATACACATGATAAAATATTATGTATTCATTATGATAGTGACTAATATCTCCCAATGAGAATTATATGTTTGTTCAAAGACTAAAGTATGATATTTTCCAGAAAAGTATATCTATGTTCAAAGACTAAAGTATGATGTTTCCAGAATAATCTAATTTAAGATCAAAGTATAAAGTTTACATAAAAGCTAAATGTATGCTCAAAGTCACAGATTCAAGTATTTCCACTGTAGTCAGTGAGCCCCATTACTATTTTGGATCTTATCATGTTTCATACT
>JAPFFP010000088.1:3355014-3373521 GCA_026153255.1 Solanum medicagineum | reverse complement strand
CATAAATAGAGTCTCTAGATTTATTCTTTCTAAGGGAGTCTAGGATGCCTGTTCTATTAGTAGTCCAAATTGGATTAAGACAGACTTTGTCATTGAAGTTTTTTATTGTGGTGGTGGTGGTGGTGATTGGGTGAGGGTTTGAATAGGTAAACTCAACTGGTCTTTGAGTTTTAACTTTGTTACACGTGATATGTCAATCATCTGTGCCTTTGACCTCAAGCAATTTTGGGAGATGTTGTCTTATAATACTTATAATTTTGCTAATCTCTCAGTTTCTGTATTTTATATTAAATTGATGAGCATATTGGATACACAATGAGTAATTGATAGCTAATGCAAGGACCCTCGTTGAACATAAACGAGTTGAAACTCAGGTATTTAACTTCGAGTCATATTATACATGTGAAAATTCACTGACTAAGCCTGCTTGTCTCCCCCATCCCACCCAATAGAACTGTCAATTCTGAAACAATAGCACTGTCGATTCTCGTCTGTTTTGCTTTTCCTAGCCACTAAACTCTAGAACCAAGTTATCTCCGTTTTTTCCATTTCCTGATCTTTTTTGCTTTTATGCTTTTTGGGAGCTGGTTGCAGAAATTGCATGATATAGATAAAAGACATATTTTATGTTAGTCTGTCCCAGGGTTAGGATGTGGTGCATGAGCACAAGGATGCTTATGTGATAGGAGTTAAATGCACACAAAACATGTGCAATTCTTCTATCCATACAACCTAAAAATGTTTGCTTGGAAAAAAAAAGAAAAAGTCCATACAGCCCCAAAATTATTTAAGATTGTTAACTAGGGAAGTATGCTCGTTATGTATTTTTCTTATAGGTTCTTGAAACGAGGGTTCTCAGGAAACAATCTCTCTACCTCTAAGAGGTAGTGGTAAGGTCTGCGTACATTCTATCCTCCACAGACCCCACTTGTAGGATTCCACTGGGTATGTTGTTGTTGTAAGTATAAACATGCTAATACAAAAATCAAATCTTACTTAAGCTACTTGTTTGTATCTCAGATATCCCCCATAAATGTCAAAGGTTTAGCTGGAAGCCTAGTGAAGTAGTCAACCGGTTCGGTTATTGGATCATCATATATTCGTTCAACTTTCTTATGCTATGAAACTCTGAAGTTACTGCCTTGTTCATTATATCCATTGGCACCAACTCCCTCAAAAGAATAGGAAGATTTTATTGCTGAAAATATGTGAAAAAAGGCAGAAAAGGAAGATTTTACTATCGATTGTTGATGGATATGTTCTAATATATATCTTGCTGTCGAATGTTCTGAAACTTATCATATAATTTTTTGTATCATGCAAACGTAACTAAAGATCATTTAAGTGGAAAAATTTGCATTTACAGATGCTTATTAACTTGTTGGATATTTTGAATTATCATTGAATATGAAAGAAATTTGATTTGTAATTTATATAATATGTAAGGTATTATAATAATAATTAATATATAAATTTAAATTATCTAATAGGGCTCCTAGTTCAATTAAACTGTTGCAAAAGGTCATCAAAATCGTTGTAAAATTCATTTAAAGCCGTTGCAGTAGTGATCTATTGATGGCCCATTTAATAAAAAAACTGTTGCAATAGAATGTTAGGTCGTTGCATAAATATCTATGGCAATGGTTGTATGTCGTTGCATCAACATCTATGGCAACGGTTGTGCGTCGTTGCAATAATCATATATATTGGTTGCATCAGATGAAAGAATTGTTGCTAAAGATGCATCGATGACAACGATTATTACGAACCGTAAGTATAGATATATAGCCACGCGAGCAGATGTAACGCATGATAAAGCGTTGTGATAGAGCTATGGCAACGGTTTCACTAGTGTTGCTATAGACTCAATTTCTAGTAGTATATAAATATGTTTGTATTATTTTGACCTTCATATTCTTTCCCTAGGCATATCCCCTGAACTTAGTTTTTAATAAGGAAAAGAGTCGAAAATGCTCTTAAACTATATGAAATGAACAAAATGTCCATTATAGTTTGTTCAAAAATGCCCATGTTGTCAATATTTTGATCCAATAATGCTCTTGTTAGTTAATGGGTCAAAAATGTCTTTTTTTCCAAACAAATTTGTTAATTTTTTTTGAATAGATTATTTTTCTAATAATATTTTTTTAGTTAGCAAATATTTCTCGTCTTATTATAATTACTACTTTTATCGTTATCTAAATAAAAAATTAATTTTATGTTTAACATGATCTTAAATTTATGACATACGTTATTTGTTACAATGGTATGATGTTTTATTTTAATTGATAAAAATGAGATTAAGAAGAAAAAATATTTTCTTACATTTTTATTAGTTAAAGTTATTTTAAAAGAAACAAAACTAGAAAAAAATTCTTTAAAAATATTTTTTTTATTAGGAACACAATACGTTTTAAAAAAATAAAATAAAAGAGGATTTTTTTTTTACCCATGTCCAAAGTATCAACGACAAAAGTATTATTTGACCAAAGTATTGACGATAAGAATATTTTTAGACCAAACTATAAACGAAGGATATTTGTGTTCATTGGATACAAATTCAAGTATTAATATGAATAATTGGAGTATGATTCGCTATTTAGCTCAAATTGACCTACTCCATTTAACACAATAAGCAAACATTGAGCACAGTATAATGTCTCAACCTTTATCAATTCAATTCATTTTAACTGATCAAATGAAAGATGCTGGAACTTATCATTAAACGGTCGTTAGGTATGCTGGACCAACATAGATAGTCTTGAGATAAAATTTTAGTATGTCTTATCCATTATTTAGTTTTAACTTCTGAAATAAGTTATACCGCTAGAAATTGGAGTGATAGTATCAGAATAAGTAGTTATCCAGAAATGAAATAATGAAAAAGATAAAAACATCTCTGAAATCCCTCAAATTCTTTTTTACTAAATAAGATGGTATATATTCATGTGTAACTAAACAATTTCTTTTTGGAAAGTTTATGCAATACAAATTATTTAAAATAACTTATCTTCGAACCAAACAATCCTCGAAATTTATAAATGCCCCCAAAAAAATTGGTTTCCTAGAAGCAAACTCAAAACTAGTTGGCTATTTTCATCCAAAGCTTATCATCCACATAACATTGCCATCCCAACCCAAACATATGAATTGAATACTATACCCTAAACAATCATAAATCATTTTCATGCATAAAGAGAATTAAAGCAATTTAGGCCAAAAAAATACATTCTTGATTGTGCATGAATGTCATCCCAAAAAAATCTAATGTTTTCTCCCACATAGTTGGACTAATAATATGTATTTGCTTTACAGCCACATCTTTTATGGCATCCAGTGGGGCTAGCAATTCATAGTACTATGGTTTAATCAGAGATTTTGAATTCGAATCCTATAAATAAAAAAATTCTTGGTAGGAAGTGTTTTCCACTGAATAAAATTCTATGTGACAAGAATTCAAATATAGTCGGGCTTCAATGTGGACAAACGATACGAGGTGAAAAAAAAGGAGCAATTCATTGTAACTTACGGAAAATGATAGATGAGAAAGGAATGGATTGGGATGAGAAAATTATCTAAAACAAATTATTTTAACGAAATTCGACCATATCAACTTAAAAAATAAAGCAACTGATTATTGCTATTGTTTCTATAATTCTTTTTTTCTCTTTCATTATGTTCTAATCCTTCGCTATATTCACATTAATTGTAAAAAATTAAAGGTCTTTAATTTTAAGCAAGGGCAGAATTATTCCTTCATTAAAAAATTATATTATTTATATATAGTTAAAATATATTTTTTTTAATTTTATGCTTTCAATTTATTATTTTCCCATTAAGGAAAAAAAAGACCTTAGGATTGTTACTAAATTATGTCGTGAACGGCACTACGAAATGCCACACTTATTGACTTATGAGATAGTACATGCATGCATCTATTCAAAATTATATACATAAAAAAAATTTTATAAAAAAAATAATTAATGATTCATATAAATCGCTTAGTGAGAATCGATTTTCAACACGTGTATATGAACATTCACAAAAATCAACAAAAAGTTGGCACTACTCCCATGTTGTTGTGCTCAATTTTATTACGTCATCAAGTTATCAAAAAATGGAATGGTCATAAGGGATTTTTCTTTTCCTTTTTGGGCAATTATTGGGGTATGCCCAAGTGACTGTCTCAGGTCATTTGGTTGAAAATAAGTTATTTCGGGATAATTGATTTTGAGATAATTTATTTTATCATGTATATGAAATAACTTATTTTATTACTGAGGTAAAATTTGTGGGATAAATAATTCAAAAATTATCTAATACCTAGAACCAAACATGAGATACAATGATCGTACATTTTATCATGAGACTATTATACCTTATGCTTCACATCAAACAACTGCTTAGTGTGGTAAGTCTCTTGTCATTATGACTAATCTTGATTAAGGAATATTTTTTAGAGTCAAATTCAGTACCGGTGCCAGAATTTCAAATTTGAAAAAATAAGCACACGAATTAGTCGAAAGGAGATTCGATATATATTATACATAAATAAAAAATAATTTTAATGATGTATAAGTTATATAATTTTCTGCAGATGGGGGTTTGCGCCGAACTCCTGACCAAAGAGTGACTCCACCACTGGTCAAACCTCTTTGTAATTATTAATGGAGTATCATTTACATAGATATTTTTTATTTGCTATGGCAAATGTTATTATATAAAGAACATTAATATAACATAATACGAAAATCACTTCCAGAAAGAATTTGACAGTTATATGAGTATAATATAATATTATTATAAAAAGATTTAATCGTATATAATATCATAAGTACTTTTTGGAGGAATTTATGAACGGCTTCTCTTATGTCGTGTCAAATTCACATAAAATTAAAAGAGAATAGATTTTTAAATAATTTTGCTTGAATGATGACGACCAAAAAAATATATCTGATTTTCCCACATTTTTGGATTAATGATTAGACTAATAGCTTCATATTCGTTAGTGGGGCTTAAGCTATAAATAGGACCTATAGGAAAATGACAGCTCAGAAATATATGGATAATGATTAGAAAAATTAATTTTTTAAATTAAGTGACAAAAGTCTCAAGATGTGTATATATATATATTTACTCTTTTAAGTAATCTATCAAACAATTTCTAAAAATATCTTTTAAGAAAAGAATGGGACTAAATTTCAAAGTTTAAACAAAGCTTAAAACTAAACTATTTTAATATGATTGACTTTAATTACATTATAAATTTAAAAATTTTGTAATATAAGTCTCTTATTTTATTAATTAAATGGGATTGAAATAGCACGTGTTCAACGGTAACGGTAGATGGAGGAACAACGTTAGTGTGTCGTGTACGCCATTGAAAAACACGGTATTTTGTTGAATAAGATAGGACGATAACTAAAAAGATAGCCGCAATTTTAAGAATATTTGACCAACCACTGCTGTCAATCATAACGGTGGTGGAGTCCAAATTTTATTTTAAAATTTTAAAAGATGGAAATGCAAACAAAACGAAAGGAGTTTGATATATATTATATATACATAAAATATTATTTTTATATATATAAATAATATAATTTTTTGTCAAAGAAAGTTTAGATGAACCTTCTAATTACTATATCGCTCGGTCACAAGGGCCAGTTTTAATTCACTATTTAACAATTGATTAAATGAGAGAGTGCAATATTAAAAGATTATTATTTTTTATTAGATTTTTATTTACATAAATATTTCGAGTGAATCGAGGTAAAAAAAATTAGTTTCATATGAAAATTATAATTTTTTTTACTATTTCAGTGAGAATATATTTTCTACAAGGCTCAGATTCTGTTTAAGCGAACCAACCTATCTTTTGTATAGGGGCTTACACGGTCGATCGAATAAGGAGAAATATTTGATTGTACATTTCTATATGGTATAAATATATCTACATAGACCAATCAATAATTCAAATCACGAATTATTGAATTCCTATAATTTATTTTACTCATGAGTTGTGAACTTTATAGATAAAATTGGTCAACATTATTTGAATGCTCGAATTTGAATAGAATGGCAATTTCTTCATCTCTCTTTTTCCAATAAATAAAATATGTATAAATTATAGTCAATTTATATATTAGGAGTACTTTCTTTTTTAACTTGTTATGTATATATTACTTTTTAAATATCACATTATATAAATTTTAATTTATATTTTATTTATTTTTAAAATGTTTAATATAAAATATATTTTCCTTCGAATCAAACTTACCCTATAAATGAAAAAAGAAAAATATATACACAATACCTTTTTTATTTTTTTTTAACTGAACCAAAACTTTGGTCTTATCCAAAAAGCTTTGAAAAGGGACTTTGTCCTTTTCAGAAGAAATATTAGCCGTCAAAAAGGAAAAACCAAAACGAATATCAACATATTTATTCATTTTTTAAACATCTTTTTATTTTAAAATCAACATTTAATTATAAAATTTAATAGTTCAAATTTTTAAAAAGTATCACAAATCTTGTCTTCACAAATTTTAAATAAAATATATCTTATTTCTTTTGCTAAATAAAAATAAATAAATAAATAGAATTTGATTTTTAATTTCATAAATTTAAAAAACTTAGTATGTGAAATGTCAAATGTATGATAAACGCCTACTAAGGTAACAAAATAGTCCAAAAATGTCGCCATCGAGCTGATGAATATTTTTATCTTTTAAAAGAATCATGCATGCACCAAACCCTTTTTTATTGAGGTAATTTATCCTATTTATAAACTATCAATTTTGTATTTTAAAAAATTATAAATATATATTTAAATAACTTAATAATATAATAAATTATGTACGTATAATTTAAACTCTTTTCATTTATAAATATATATATATTCATTAATTTTAATATGAATTTTAGTTAGGTAGTGATGAAAATATAAAAAATATTTACACACTTAAGTCAGCTAAAAGATAATTATATGTAGTTACATTTTTATAATAAATATTAATTTTTAATTTAATACAAATATTAATTAATTAACCAAATATAAAATTATTATTAGGTGGTTCGATTTGATTTGAAATATTATCTAAAAGCCTTATCTAGTAGATGGATAATTTTCTACGTGGATAATTGACTTTTTAAAAAATTAATCGCTTTTACTGTAAGCCATAATGAATTAGGTAATTCATTAATGAGAACTATCCCTTTCCTACCAATTAGAAGAAAAAATCATAGAACAATCTATCCAATTTGACAACTTTTCTTTGTAGAAAATAACAAAATTTGCAAAAAAAAATCAAAGACTGCTGAAAAATATTTATTTAAAATTTCACAAGGAAACTAGTTTTTTTCTCTTTACAAACACAAGCTGAGAAACTAAATTCTAAAATAATACAACAACAATTTGTTGCCCCCACTAGCTGCTAATAATAATAATATAAATGACAAAACTTCTAAAAATATTTTACAATTGTTGTCATAAAACTTCTGATGTCACCTTTTCATCTAATAGCCTCCATATAAATATATTGCCATCAGGGACGGAGCCACGCTATCTGATGTTCATGTGTACATTGATCTGATTTTGTTGACACAATTAAAAATCTATTTGGATCATCTTCGATAAAAATCATGTCTCCGCCACTGATTGTCATTGAAATTGAAATGTTGGATTCAGAAAAAGTGGTTGCTGATAATTGAAGAAAATATTACTTGTAATATTATTTGTATTTTGTTGTTGCGATGATACTTGATCCCCTAGCTGAAATTTCTCCCCATGATTTGTGTTACTAATATTGTTCATTATGTAATTACTTTGGTCATCATATAAATTGTCCCTTAATAATTGTGGAATTGACCCAAAATAATCCAATTCCAATAGATGTGACAATGAAGAAATCCTTGGTAATTTCATTGTTTGTGGTCCACCAACAACTTCAATTGTATCATTTGTACTCACAGTTTGATGAGCCTTTACATCTTCTTCTTCTTCAACTTTCATCATCTCTATTGTTTTCCCCAAATTCTTCTTCTTGTAAATTCTACAAAGTACCCAATCATCTAACTGAAAAATAAAAATACCCAAGAATATTAGTTTAATTATTTAGCGATGAAGTTCCTAGCTAATTTTTTGGATTCATAACTAAAAAATGACAAGAATTAACGATTGACAAGTACTTTTATCGTCCAAATATTCATTGCTAATCCTATTTACTAATAGATTAGTCAAAAAACTCAACCAGCTACCACGACAGATTAACAATGAAGTTCCAAGCTAATTATTATTATTATTATTTTTCGGATAGTAAAATGATTTAACAACAAGAATTAGTGACAAACATGTACTTTCATCGCTAAATAATTGACATTACCTAGGAACTTCATCAGTTATCGACAGATTAACGATGTTCTTACCCTCATAGATCCACTTTGCTTAGTATTTTGAGACTTTGAATCACTCAAACGATATTCATGCATGATCCAATCAGTCTTGACACCTTTTGGTGGTTTCCCTTTGTAAAAAACAAGAGCTTTTTTAATTCCAACATATTTAGATGCACTATAAATTGCTTTATCAGTGCCAGTAGCCTTCCAATAACCTGACACAGCTGCTCTATTTGGCCTAACACCATTTGGATATTTTCTATCTCTAGGGGTGAAAAAGTACCACTCATTTTCTCCAAATTCTGCTTTTTCTACATTAAAAAAGGGACATAATCAATAAAACATTCAAAAACCTTATCATATTCGATATTTAAATAAGTATTTTTATCTATGTACTAACCAGGTAATTCCCAGGGATCGAACTTGTAGACATCAATTTCAGGGATAATTGAGACGGGAAATGGCCTAGAGGTAGCTTGATATCGAAGATAATACATGATTAATTCTTCATCTGTTGGATGGAACCTAAATCCAGGAGGAAGATCAGAGTTAATTTTTCCATCCATTTTTGTTTTATAGAATAGGATGAATTGTTCCAATTGTTTTTTGGTAAAAGACCAAGAAAATTAAGAGGATTTTTTTTTTTTAAATTCTACAGGGAGGAAAATGAGAAGTGTGAGTGTTTGAAATGTTTGCAAGGAGAAGGCTGCCCAATTTATAATTGTTGGAGGTTTTTAAATGATTGGTTTTTATTTTTTTGATGACTTGTATACCTAGTATGAGTATGGACAGATTAATATAGATATTGCAAGCCCATGCTAGTATGATAGTTTAGGCAAAATCACTATCTTATTCTTTCTTCATTCAATGAATAATAACATCATTGGTTGAGTGGGGACAGGGACGGAGCCAGTATATATTGAGAGGATTTGTGAATAATTATATTATTTATATAAGGTCAAAATAATTTTTTATGTATATATAATAGATATTAAACTCTCTTTAGATAGTTTGTATATTTATTTTTTCAAATTTTAAATCTCTTTAATTAAAATCCTACCTCCACCACTGGGAGTGGGGGATAAGGTCATTGGGGAATGAGAATATCCTTTTAGTTCTTATCTTGATTTTCTTGTTTGTGTAACTTTAACAAACTACTATTATTCAAGTCTTTCTGGTCAAAAGTTATGGTCCTAATAAGCCAATAAGATGGGAGTATGATGTGAAGACAATAAGCAAACAAATTTTGGAACTTATTGGTGTAATTGAGTTCTTGGGATCTTTATCCATTTTCCAATTGGTTATTGTTAGATAGAGATGAAAGTCCCATCCACATATGTGGATCCAATTGTTAAAGGTAATAAAATATATGGAAGGGATGAAATCCCTATCTTAATTAACAGAAAAATACAATAGTAGAGTCAGAATTTTCACTAAGAATGTTCAAAATCTAAAATATATATAATGGAGTTCGACATATACTATATATACATAAAAAAATTATACTAACCATATATAAATAGTACAACTTTCTATATAAGGGAGGTTTGGATGAATCCCTAAATATAGTGTAGCTTTACTCCTAAAAGTGAATATACACGAGAGAAATTTACATTAGTTGAATATTGAATAGTTTGAATTTTATTTATTAGTACCAATTGCGGAGCAACTCTTTGGCCAAGGGATTCATTCAAACCCTCTTCGGCTGAAAATTATATTATTTAATACATAGTTAAAGTTATTTTTTATCTAGATATAGTAGATGTGAAACCTCCTTTGACTGGTTAGTATGTTTGCTTTTTCATTAGATTTTGAACTTCTAATTTAATTTTTGACTTTGCCACTTATCAGGACTAGGATAGATCAACCTCCATTCTATTTGAGTAGATAGATTATATTAGAATTTTAAGAGGATAGATTAGAATTAGTAGACTTTTGCATACCTTTACATACATAGAACTAACACTTCATGTGGATTCTATCTTTATATATTGACTAACGTAGAGTCATCACTATATTTTGCATACATCCATTTCACATTGTAACTAAGGTATAATTTGAACGTGTCAAATTTTGATATTATATGCAAAATTTTTAACTTTTTGTTATGAAGTTGTTCAAATTTTAGATATCACACTATTAAAAATGAAAATTTCTGTTGAATGTCTCTAATGGGATTCTTTTAGAATTTGCTAGAGATCTGCTACAAATTTTATCGACGAGTTAAATTTTGACCGATTCCTTATTGGACATCCATTGAAAATTCGAAATTCTCTAGTAGTGTAATAAATATCACAATATTATCTGATGTATTATTTGTTTCAATTTATCATATTATTTTATTATTGTTATTGTTCTCTTATTATTTTTGATCCCTTCTTCATTACTACCTTATTTATTTTACATATTATTTTTTTTTAGCCCAAAATTTTATCAAAAATTAACGTATAGAGGGTCCACTGCATTAAAGAGAAACAAAGTGTTTTCAATAATGCATAGCTTTTTTTTTTCTTTTTTTCTCTTTTCTGTTCCACAATAATAGGAACAAACTTATGTGTGCTCTTGTCGACATACTAGAAAGATTCATTGAATCACAGAAAATATGATAACAAAACAATGTCACACGTGATTTATAATGTGGTTGTTACAACACACGTTATACATTCAAACTTATATTATAAAAAAAAAAAAAAAAAAAGCTTGGCTTGAAAAAAATTAAATAAAGAGAAATTTTCACATGTAGTTGTTCAAAAATATCTTAATTATGCTCCATAGCTATAGTTTAGGTAATTACATTTCGTAACTATAATTATAACATTATTGTATAATTCAGGCAACATTTGTATACGTTTATATAATTAGCAATTTTTATATAGCGTTTGTATATTTTGCTATACAATTCGTGCACAATCTTTATATAATTTGCTATACAATTCGTAGTGTTTATATACAATTTAATTCGCTCACAACTTCTGTATAATCACATACAATGTTTGTTTAAATCGCTTGAATTATACAAAACCCAAATTGTAATTACAATTAGACGTTTGCTGCCAGTCATAATTAATCCAAATTATAATTATGTTAATTAATTAACTAGTATTCGTTTATTTATCCGAGTAAAAAGGGGAAACGGAGAATATTTTCTTTTCCTACTAATCGATGAAACCATGTGTTATATGTCAACTTAACTAAATTATAGTAATCTTAATTAAACTAATTATTAGTAAATAAAATTAATTTTGGGTAAGTAATCAATTGCCAAAAATAGGTGGAAGTTCCTACTTTTGGAAGTGGACATTTGTCAAGTCAAAAGAAGTTAGATAAGATAAGAACTGGAGAAAAATGTAGGTGGAGTTACTTGTGGTTCTTATCTAACCACCTCACTAATGACCCACTAAATATTAACATCCACCATACTTAATATTAATCATGATTTTAAAAAAAACTAAGATATATTCCACTAGTACAATTCTATACACATAATATTTTATATAATTTTTTATATACATAATATAATTTTTTAATAAAAAATATGTGATTGGCCATTTTGTATAATATGTGACAATATCGCTGTGTGGGTATTCATCTGAACGTCCATCAGCAAGAAATATATTGTATGTATGTGATAAATGGCTCAATATAATTTAAGAGTTCAAAATTTACTTGGAGATTTCAAGTTCTTTCGAAGTTCCTTAATAAAAATATTGAGTTTGATATTAATATTAAAATAGATTGTCTATATCATACCTCCTGAAATATTTATTTTTTTTCGAACACACACTTCATGACGTTTTGATATTACAATAGTTTATTGTTTTTCTTTTTTAAATTCCTCAATAAAAAGAAAAACAATTGGTTTCATTTTAATCTCGATTTGATATGATCGATTTTTACCTTCATTATTTTATTTGTATATTTGACTGTTAGTTATATTATATTTTAATCTGATAAGCAACTGTCTAATTACTAAAATAAAACTTTTGCCTCTGGGTGATGTAACAGTGATCCAATTTGACCATATGACGTAGAATCAAAATTTTATCAAATTTTAATTTTACATAATTATTAAAAAAATAATTATTGAATAGTAAGCTATTATTCTATTCCTATTAATTAATAGGGTCTCATAGGTATTTATTTATTATATTTTTTGGAAACATAAATTTAATGATAATAAATTGACAGTATAATTAAAAAAAATTGTCCTCTCTTGATTTAACTAAAACGACAAATAAAAGTAAAAATTAAAATTAGAAAATTTTTAACAACTAAAAATAAATGGAGGAAATACTTTGTATAAGTTTCTCATTATGAATAAAATGAAAAATTTAAATTGAACAAATCAACATTTATAGCTTATACATACTGAATTTACTATTCTATCAGTCCAACAATAGTTATATCCATTATACCGCCTTAGCATAGAGACTTAATTTTATCAAATTACCCTTATTAAATATAAGTTACTTAAATTTAGAAAATAAATATTAGTATTTAATAACAAAGATAAAAATAAATTATTTATTAATTTTATAAACTAAATAAGTATTGTTGAACATTTTAAAATAATATAGTAAATAAATAAAGATAAACAGAAAAAATTATAATACTCTTAGCCTGTATAGTTATTTGATTTGCACTAAAATAATCATCACATACAAAATTTAAATAAAAATTATTAGATTCGCTCTAGGTTAGATAATATCGCATAAATTTAAAATTAAAGAAAATATATGAATAGAAAAACTAATTAGATCGATAAACACTGTAACATAAAGACAAGAAATTACGATGAGAGTTTAATTCCCAATAATTTGGGGTTTTGTGGATGAGCACAAAACAAGGGATGAGACAAAAAAAATGCATAGCTTTCTTTGAGGTTTATCTACAAACATAATTAGCAGTAAAAAAAAGAAAACTTTAGAGAACATAAATCATGTTCGACGTGGAGGATGAATATTAGGGTAGAAAGTTATAAGTTTTGGGTTATAGTAGGTTAATAGTCGTGTTATTATATATTATATTATTGTTGTCCGTTATTTATTTTATTACTTTTATTAGCACTATATATTTTCATTTGTTATTCATTCTAGTCATTTTATATCTAGTTTTCTGCTTTTGGGGATAATTTTTGAGATGAAAATCTTTCGAAAATAGTTTCTCTATCTCTATAAGTAATGATAAGGTCTGAATATATTTTTTCCCTCCCCAAACTCCATCTGTGAAATTTTCACTCGATATATTTGTTGTTGTTGTTAATATGGATACCGTATATTGTAAACTAATTAACTAAAGAAATACCCTAAGAAGTATTATAAACTACAGTAATAAAAAATTTTAAAATTTAAATAATTCTAAACATTTCACCGGTGGCACATAAAATTGGGGCAAAGAGACTAACATCTATTATTTAAAAATGACATGAAAAAATATTATAAATCACAATAACTAATAACTTAAACAATAAGAAAGTATATGAAAATTTTAGTTGGCTCTTTAGTTCTATTAGTTCCACATAAATTGGGACAGAAGAAGTAACATATATTTATAAGAATTAGGTAGAATATTTAAAAGTATATCTTTACATTTAATTGATTCTCTAATTTTTAGAACAATGGAGGAATATTCTATATTGACCCCGACTTTATGCTAAAATTGAAAAAAAAATTCAGAAAAAATATAAAAATAAGAATACAGTGTTAGCCATCAATGGATTTAAGGGGTCTTTACCAACCACCGTTTGAGCCTTATATATATATTAGATAGGTATGCCGTGCTAAGCACGGGCCTAATCTGTTCAATTATGAGATGTCTTTTTTATTTACTCTTTAAGTATTTTGAAATCGACACTATTACTATTTTATATTTTTGAGCCAACAGTATACAATTTTCTCAATTTAAGATCAAAATAAGATGCGTTAGACAAAAAAATTGTACATGACAAATTTAAAGTGTAAAATGATAGATCGCGTCCGATTCTTTGGTATCTTTAAACATAAAAAAACATTTACATCTGAATACACATTGTATTCATGCTTCATTTCAACTAATACACGCGACAGTGCTTAGATTGTTAGTCTCCACAATTTCTCTCGTCTCCAGCTCTGAGGAGCCAAACTACAGAGTTCATCTGTTGCTTCTCTCATTAGATCAACAACTCGCTTGTATCCATTTTCATGACACCCTCTCAGAAAGCCTTCTCCATTGTTTCTTTTAACTTTATCCTGTAAACATCAGAGCAGAACAATCAGTTAAAGTTTCAAGATGTAAGGTGCACCTACCTTAATACTATTATCGTATTTATCAGAAACTTTGTAGACAGCAAATTCAAAATGCTGACCATGAAGAGACTCGTTCACAAGTAGTCCATTCTCCATTTCCAATTCCACATTAATACATTCCAACTCCATATTGTTATTGGCAGAAGAACCGACGTATGAATGTGGTGCATCCCTAAAAAAGGAGCGCACCACATGGTTTCTACGATACAAAGTTCAAATAAAACCCGAAACAACTTCTAAGATACAAAGTTCAAACAAAACCAAATCTGTTGAGCCCCTTACCCTGTTTTTAAAGAAAATGATGGCCATTTTGATTGCAGAGGGAGACCATGATGCATGCACAGCTTTTAACAAGGCAACAAATCCTGTTATATGAGAGCAAGCCATGGAAGTTCCAGAGAGTATGTTGAAGTTCAACCTAGCAGTTGCAGGGGACCATGCCGCTAGGATATTTAATCCAGTAGCTGCAATATCAAGCTACAAAGGCAAATCAGTAGGTATATTACTTGCAAGAAAATAGTAAATCCTCAAATAAAGTAGGAACCGAAGAGATGCAAAATTAAAATAGCTAATATACAACCACATTTAGGATTCTGGAAGTAAATCTCAGGATGCAACATAAAAGTTCGTTGGTCTAAATAATTAACGCACAGAGGGATGGATGTTGGAAAAAAAATAGCAGTTGAAAGAGGAAGTATCTAAATTTGAGAGTATTTTAAGCAAACAAATGATGTATTAACTTGAAGAGATATCCCCACTACTCATTCTCAGCCTCATTTATTCGCGGTCTTCACGAAAACATCAGGAACTGTTAGATAACATAGTCAAGACAGAAATCATGTCGGATTCTCCAAAATACACTACTTTTGGAGAAGTCGACACACACTGACACTTTTGAAAGTCCGAGCAACATAGCTATCCAGGAGAATCCTAAACCTCAAATTGATGTATAGTTCAACAAGAACATACCCAGTGAAATCCACAAGTTTGAGGTCTGGGGAAGATAGAGTGTACACAAATCTTACCACTACCTCATGAAAATAGAGAGGCTGTTTATAGGAATCAATTCTCCCTTGATCTCTACATATTCCAGAGATTTGTTTCACAGTTTTTGCCTCCAAGTAATGTACAAGCTAAAAGTAGAGCAGAAAACTATAGGTGACCTCACATTAAAAAAATAATTACTTGAAACTTTATTGCGAGGAGCCAAGAAAGGAAGAAAATAGTGAAACACCAACAAACCCACCTTCATTATTTTAAGATCACTCCATGGACCCTTGTTAGACCTGAGGCGGAGAAAAACCTAGGGTCAATTGCTGCAAGCAGTTTATCCAAGGATTTAGGTTGCGGAACCTGCAAAGTGCAGATGAGAATGCAGACATTCAGTACAAATATTCTCATCAAGACCTAAACTCGTTCTACTATTTTTGGGCTCATATATTTGTAAAGATATGTGAGTAAAGAAATCAGATAACAAATTGCAACAATTTTGTTAATATTTCACATTATCATATCAGTTAAGGAGCAGAGGATGTCGACAACCATCACAATATAACACTCCAGCCTATTGATGAGATAATTTTCTATAAAATCAACTTTATTAACAAATCACTTTAACTATTCTATGTAGCTACATGTAGAATTACTCCAATATGTAATCAAAATCAAGAGTTTGTAGTGAGTACCTCTAAAGCAGCTAGACTTTGAAATCAATAAAAATCAATTAATCTTTACCAAATAGCTAGTTAACAACCAGTACAGTAGAAAATAATGCATATTGGAAATACAGATGGAAAATACAAAGTTTAAAACCCGAACACTCCCTTAGGAAAGGACCAACACCTGGCATCAAGCAGCCAACGGAAAATGTTCCACGGTAGATATTAACAAGTACAGAGGTGTTGTAAGACAAATGTATCTCTACAGTAAGACTATTAAAGCTTCATACGACAAGTTTTTCTAAGAGAACCTATAACATCCAAACAAATTCACTTTTTAATCTTTTCAACCTTATCCGACAAGTTTAGAGCAAATCTCTAGATTAATCTATCAAAAGTTACAGTCCTTGCAAAAGGAACATGTTAAAGAATAACATCATCTGTATACAGTGTGGAGAGTGCTTAAAGAAAAGATTAATAATTTTCTTTTGATTTGCACCGGGTGTCCGAGTCTCTTAGAGCCCCAGCTAATCTCGGGGGTGCACAGGCCCTCGGCAAGGGGTTCCCCGCAAGTGCGAAAAGATTGAAAATTTAAAGATAGTAAATCAAAAAAATGAAGCAATAAGGAACACAAGTTGATTCCATCGACATGGCGCATTACCCCGTAGATGTAGAGAGATTATTATGACGGACCTTCAACTTAAATAAAGCCTACCAAACATTTTTGCTATTATTAATGTTCTCACAAGTAGTAACAATGATTTTCTAATTTGAGAGCAGCCAAGAACAATCAGTCATACTAATTTGTTTGTAACTATGTTAAACTACTCTTGCATATCTCAAGGGAAATTTAACAAAGAACAGGCTGTAAATTTCATGAAAATTCTTACCTTAGTATTACTCTCACCCGAAGATGGATATATGATAATAAAAAAATAAATTGCAAAGAACAACTCCCAGAAGATGGATATATGATAATACAAAAATGAATTGTAAAGAACAACTCCAAAATAAACAGTTGCTTTGATGAGGGTCCATCATTTGCTTTTAGATACTCACGCATATGATGAAAAACTAAGATAAGAAACTTGAATGCGTATTTACAGTCTATTTAGCTCAAAATTGGAAACAGAACGTTATATATATAAAATTACTTAAGAGTTTTATATACATCCATGGCTCTAAAAATCATTTTTATCATCTCTGCTAATAAACATAAGAAAGGTAAAATATGAAGATAAAGAGTGCTTAGGTTCTAATCAAAACGTTTTTAAACTTATGCATGGCTAGTGTACCTTAAAGAGTATTCGACAGAGCAACTTCAACTTGGTAGGCATTTCCAGAGTCTAAGAGGGGTAAATATACTGTCTGGCAAATATACTTTGTGTGGTAAACACGTGTAGACATTTTCTCGAACAATTGGTGAGCGTTAGAAATCTTTCGACAAGAATGCATAATTCACAAAATTTTGGTACTAATCAAAGACAAATTAGAAGATTCCTTCTTTTCCTTTAATTTATTCTTGTTAATACCATTGTTGTAATAAATAATTAAGGATAAGTCAAAGAATAATAATAACTTTCTAATTTATCTTTTAGGGGTTGGTTGAAGTTTATCTAAACATTAAATAATTGCCTTGATTAAGTATAAATTAGTTTTAGTTGTACAAGTAAATATTAAAATTTAAGTAAAATTAAATAAGTAGAAACATATATTTTACATGATATAATATACAGAGAACATGCATCATATAGAATACACAATATTAATATAGAGTTTTTAAATAGTTTAATTATCTATTTATGTATTAATAAAATTAAAGATTATAATAATCAATCGAAACTAAATTAAAACTTATATTTATATATTATGAATTTTTTCTTTTGGCTCAAAGTATTTATGAGGATTTACAGAATATACCCTCCTATGAAACAAAAAGGAGTAGAAATTTTGGACAGCTGGAGTGTGTTAGGTATGAAGAAAAAGTGGTGTTTCAAATTTTTATATTTTTTTTATCTCAAAATTTTAAAAAATATTTTTTTAAGAAATTAAATATCTTAAAAATGAATAAAATAAATTTTCAACCAAATAAAAGAAAAACAAGTTTCATCAGCAAAGGCAAATATAAGGAGGTGTCAAAGTATTTATCTGAACTGTCTATATAAAAATTT
>JAPFFP010000088.1:3328803-3354914 GCA_026153255.1 Solanum medicagineum | reverse complement strand
TTATTTTTTATATATATATATTATTTTTCTAAATTATATATAAATATTTTTATTATAATATTTTTATAATTATATATCAAATATAAAAAAATAAAAGTTTATCTATTTCCTTAGAAAAATATAAATATAGATGTGCAAATTGGACCAGCTGACTATATGCAGCCATACAGATAAATCACTTATTTTTTTCTTCTTCTTCTTCAGATATAACATACTGAATTTAAAAATTACCATTTTAGAAATAGAATAGAATATTAGAAATTACCATTTTCATAATTTAGTATTTTTGTTATTTACTCTCCTAATATTATTTATATCATTTTCTTTGGGGAAAAAAATCTCCTAGATGATACATCACTTCTCTCTCGCTGATATATTCTTATCCCTTTCTCGAATACATCTCCCCCTTTCGTATTCGAATGCGCTATCGCCTTCTCGAACACATCACTCCTCTATGTATTCGGATGTCGTATCTCTTGTCGATACATCTCTATCCCCGATCTGATACATCCCTCTCCCTTCGAATATGTCACTCGGAAGAAAATTGAATTGGGCCATCCAGATAAGTCAACTCAAATCCATATTAATATTTAAATAATATATATTTATTATATTTATTTATTAATATTAACAAAAGAAAAGAGACACAACTATTTGAAAATTTGTGTCCCTTGGAGAGAAACAATGTAACTATGATAAGAAAAAACAGAACTTTTTCTTTCGTTCTTCCTTCTTCAATTCCAATAAAGTTCCATTGAAGATTTCTTCTTCTAAAAGCGTAGGAACAACTCTATAATAGGGTACAATTTATATACTGTGATTTTTTAATGTAATTTGTTTCTATTTACATGTGATAGCAGTCATCCGAAATTCATAAATTGAAGAATTTTTCATAATTTGAAAAAAAATAAAAAAATATATAATGGGTTCTTAACACCATGAATTTAGGTAAATTATACAAAATTTTCATCCTTGACTTCAATGGGCCAATTGAACTGAAAAAATATATAAAAAGAACAACTTGACTATATAGTCTTGAAGATGAAATGAACTTAAATGAAGAAGTATAGACTCATATAGTTGAACCCAACTTGTTTAAAGACTATTTGTTATTGTTGACTTATCTTGAAAATGAAATGCGCTCAACTGAAGAAGTGCAGATTCATATAAATGACATCAACTTGGTTAAAGATTGACATGTTGTTGTTGACTAATTTTGGAAAATGTAATGACATTAAATGAAGAAATATAGATTCATATAGCTGACACCAACTTGTTAGAACGTTGTTGCTGACGACAACTTGTTTAAAAACTTGACACATTGTTGTTGACTAATCTTGAGAATGAAAAAGTGCAGATTCATATAGCTAAGGCCAACTTGTTTAAAAGTTGCCGCGTTGTTGTTGACTAATCTTGAGAATCCCTAGGCCATCAGTAATAGCCTTTTAGTTTCCAAGTTGAATTAGTATAGTCCTCAATGTTTGTTTCTTCATTATTTTCCCATACAATCCCCTTCCCAATTTCATTGCTTTTTCCATCTCTACAATCCCATTACCTTTATGTCCATTTTTTCTCTTCAATCCTCTCATCAACAACTTCACAATTCTCTCATCACTTCCCACTGCATCCACAACACTATCCAACACATTCTCCATTAATGGAATCTTACTTCCCCATTTCCTCAACAATCTTTCTGATTCATAAACTTCTGAATACACTTGCCAAAATGATGATCTCAAATACCCTTTCCCTTTTCCCCTCACCATCCATCTCCTCATGTTTTCCTCCAATCTATAAACAACCCCTCCATTATCAAGTCCTTTACCAAGAAACATCTCAATTTCCATCATTTCTTGATTGTTACAAACACCCTTTTCAAGATTACACCTTTTGCATTTACAAACAAACCCCCAATTTTTCGCCTTCTCTTCGCGATCTCTTAAGGGTGAAAACACATCAAAATAGGCGAATGTGAGCTCTTCGCCTGCTTTTATGTCTCTAGAAGCATGGATCATCACGTGATCACCAACGTGGGAACGCCTCACGTTGGGATCACAAGAATGGTTGATAAAACAAGCCAAAATCCATAGTCCAATCCCATGGACATCACTATTTTTCCCAGTAACTTTCGCGGAAATCAACTCTTCAACAAGAGAATTCACATCAAGAATGTTAAGTAAGTCTCCCTTATCAATCTTCTTATCATGAAACTTACTCACTTCTCCCTCAGGCCTAAATAGATCAATGTCAGGAACCTCCAAATGATCCTCATTCTCACCATTTGATAACTTACAAATCAAATCACGCGTTCGGCTACATTTCTTGATAGATTCCAAGACTATATCAATAAAATTCTTCCACATACCTAACTGAGCTTGTTCCTTAGAATCTTGAAAAACAGATTCAGGCACTATAGCCCTTTCAACAGCAACAGCCTTAGTAACTAACAACAAATTCCCACAATCAAGATTCTTCATTGCAAACAATCCACGTCCACTAATCTCCGATTTCTTAATCTCAATTTGACCAATGTACTCAGCCAGCTCAGGGGGTTTCCCTTGAAACTTATTAAGTACCCAATCAGAGATGTCAAATGCACCAGTTCTTGACAAAAATTCAAACTTTTTACACTTTTCTAAATACCCATTAAGGATTTCTGCATTTTCAAACTCATGGGGATCAAGACTTGCTTTTTTAAAACAATCTAAAGCCAACCCATATTGATTGAGACTGAGCAAAATCTTACCTTTACAAAGCAGAGTCTTGAAATGGGTGTTTCCAATTTGGGAAGCTTCATTACAATCCTTTAAAGCTTGAGCATAATCTTGAAGATTTAAACGGGCTTCCGCGCGATTACAGAGAGCTAAACAGAGGGATTTTTTGACCTTGGAGAGGTTATTTGAATCAAGATTTTGATGGGTGTTTGAGATTTGGTCATGGCAAAGGGAGATTAACTCAGAGTAAACTTCAATGGAGTCTTTCCATTCTTTTCTGAGTAAAAGCTCTGTGGCTTTGGATCTGAGATTTTGTATTCTGTCTTCTTCTTCCTCCATTTTTTTTTTTTTGCTGCAAGTGAAGCAACTGACACTCTTTGTTGAAATTATTTGAATGAGATGAAAATGTAACGGTCGAATTTACTCTCTCTCACGGGTGATGTGCTAACGGCTACGTTGTTTTTTACTCTCTTTACCTAACTTTTCCTTTTTTTAAGATTAAAAGAGAGAGTCTGGTGAGGGTTTTCGGGAATTTAATAATTTTGTTTAGATCTATATTTACCTTGAAAATTTGTAATTTCGGAATATCTGATTTACAAACCATCGACTCATAATGGTGCTTGAATTAGCAAAATTTTAGGTGTTCTTAGCTTTTAAGCATTTTTTTTTATATTGGAGGTGTCGGAAAAAATTAAAAAGTGTTTTTAAGTGTTCAACTTTTAAGCCAAAAAATTTTAAAATAAGCCAAAAGCCGAAAAAATCGAATGCATCATACAACTATGAGTTGCTTTTTATAAGCTTATCCAAACAGATTAAACTGATTAGCTATTTCATTCGATTGCTTAGGTTTTTCATAAAAAGATTGATTCAATATTTTAATCGAGTGTATCAACAACATGTTCAGTGAAATCCCACAAGTGTGGTCTGGAATTTTAATCGAGTGTATCATACAATTATATTCATATTTCATACTTATAATACATGCAAATGCATTTCATAAATTCAGTCTCTGAAACTTGTGGTATTAATTTAGAGAAAAAAATATTCCAAAATATGTTAATAAATGAAAAACTAGGGTTAAGTTTACATCATATACAGCAAATAAACAATGGCACCCCTTTCTATTGAAAGCAAATGTGCAATCTACCCGGTTTACATCATATACAGAAAATGTCAACAAAATGACTAGCAAACTCAGTATGCGCACCAGATCCAACGTCTTCTCTTGAATGGCTTTTGTCTGTGTCATCGGGAAAGATCTGCTAATAAATATTACTAACACTCTTCCTTATGCATTTAGCATAATGAGTGATTCTGACCCGCAGGAACCTTCTTGATTTAAATAGCACACAAATGACTAACTGCAAGGAGTTCACAGATAATTCTGCACTTGAAAAAGAGTAGAGAATAAGAGAGAGATCTGCAGCCAGATGTTGTTTCGTTCTTAATGGCTCGTTTATTGCATTTCATCAGAGTGGTGATAAGATGTATGTCACCAAGACAATATAGACGGAATTGATCACTTTTTCAGAAAGTACATTCCTTCTCTGAATTCCAACTTCTCCTCAGCAACTAAACCAGATAAGAAGCTTTGCAGTTGTTGCAGTGATTTGTCATATGTAGGATCAGCAATGCAGAACATCTGCAGCAACAATTAGTACTTTTAATTCTTCGGTATTTCATGGCCTCATGCCACAACATGGTTCCCAATTCAATTATGATTCTTATGAGTTATAAAACAAATAATTACCTTGAGAGTATTATGTATACGGTCCAATGCCATGCTACCAAAATTGGTAAGCATCCCAGTGATAAATTTCTGCAGTCAAAACCAGCACCGCGTTAAAAGAAAACACTAGTGTTTCTTTTCTGTTATTTTTGTCCTTTAGTTCTTTGGGAGAATGGCTTCTGTCCTTAGAACAAGAACTAGCCTTGCCAATTTAAAATTAAAGGTAAACACATTTCAGACTTGTTTAATAGACATCCAATTGGTGGTAAGGTTTCGTAATGGTAAGATGAAACACGGGAAGCCAAGACAAAGCTAAAACGCGACATCCTTTGACTGTTAGGAAAGGAGCTCTAAGTTGGAAGCATTTCAAAAAGTTTCACAAGGAGTTTCCGCTCAAATGATGTTTAAGCTTTTGAAACCCATTAGTAGTCATTTTCTGTATCATTAAGGGAATTATGCACAATATTTCAAAAACCCAGATACCTCATTAGCAAATAGAAAGACTGCAGGCTTATTATATGATGAAGTTAATGCAATTCAAGAGTTTGGAAACCACAGCTTCCATAAGAATGCACATACAAAAAAGAACAGTTTTTGGGAAAAGAAAAGCTTCTATTACTTACATGTCGACAACTTTTAAGAGTATCACATTCAGATACAAGATCCATTTGTATGCAAAAGAAAGAAAAAAAAAGGAACTCGAATGGTTTACCTCATAGACAGTCATCTCTTTTCGCAATTGATCTTCAACAGAGGCCACAGAGCGTTCTCCATCCTCATCACCTGCCAATAGCTCTTCACAGCCTCCATCAATAGCCCCACTTTTACCTGTATCATTCATGGCTTCCACCAGAGTAAAAACATGATCAGCAGAGTCTGCCCCCACTGACTCTGCCAGAACCCCCTAGTCAACCAAGTGAAAAAAACATCAAATTAGTCTTTCCACCACAAAACCATATACAGATGAAAATGCAAGTGAGAGGAACTAACCTTGCTTATCCAAAAATTTATTCTCCTGTTTAATACATCGACAGGTACTCCAACTGCCACTGCAAGATTCTTAGATGTCCACCTGCAACATGAGGTGTACATACCCTTTACATACATTGCCAAAAAATTTCTGAAGCAATTGGTAAAATAAAAATACAAAAATGATCACGAAGTTACTTTTTCTGATCTTGAAATTGCATAATAATTGAAGCATGCAAAGGAGTAACATTGAACTGCATCGCTCTATCTTCGAATTGGAGCTCCAACTACCATAAAATGACAATAACAATGCAGTAAGGCATTTGGCTATATCAAAGGATGCAGAGAACTCAGATCTAGAGGTTTAGATCAACTGTTTCTATAGACTATTAGGAAAGACACAAGAGTCCCAAGTACACCGTACAGTGACTGACCTTTACACTGCCCAGATTTTTCTTCCATATTAGTTTACGTGGTGTCTTGATTTCAGTATACCTTTTAGCATAATCAGTCAGTAGCTGTTCCACAGGCTCTGGTAAGTTGATTGCCTCATCCTGCCATTAAATTACCAGATTTTGTTACTTTACTGGCAAAAATGAAACAAAACAAAGAAAGCTACATAACGGCAAAGAATTGACACTATTAAGTATGTTGCTCGGACTCACGAATGTTGACATACCCATGTCGGATCCTACAAAAAATATAACAATTTTTCGAGGAACTGACATGCACTGGTCGACATTTTTGGGGAGGCTGAGCAACATACATCGTATTAACCGAAGGCCTGCCAAAGGATTTTCTTTTTTTGGGGGGGAGGGGGGATCACTTCTTTGTCATAAACATAGGAAAAAGGAAGATGTTCTAAAATCTACCCGCCTCTCGCAGCTTTTACCTCTCCTCTGTGTGGTGCAGAAGTGGTGGTCCCCATACCTATAAAGACCTCCCTTCCCAATTTACATGAACTCATACATAACTTCTGCAATCTCTATGAAAGTATAATAGCTATTCATCCATCGACACCATCTAACCTCCTTGCAGGATGTCCAAAGGCAATGACAATATGAAGTACAAAAGAAAAGATTTTTCAACACATCAAGGATGTCAAAGGAGAGATTTACTTGATTCAGACTAAGACCATGAATTCTGAATGTAAAGGATTCAGAATTCGTTAATTTTTTATTGTGTGGAAGGAGAAAACACAAAATATCAACAACATACCCAGTGAAACCCCACTCCATGGGGTCTGGGGAGGGTAGAGTGTATGCAGAACTTACCACTACCTCGTGAAGGTAGAGAGGCTGTAAAACACAACTAATATCAATAAAATAAAATGGAGCAGTTCAGTTTGAACTATTCCGATTGTACAGTTCATATTTAATACAAAAGATTTCTTCCCCAAAATGGATCAAGATGTTCCACTAGATGAGTAAAGACGTTTACTAACAATAGCTAGTAAATAAAATGTTAAGAGTAAGTGCATACCTGAATAGGAGGCCAGAAGTTTGAAGATATGATGGTAGCATTAACATTGTCTAGAGATACATCGAGGTCCCTTTGCTCTGTATTTGAACAAATCCAGCAATCATTGAGACTAACTAAAACTGGGGAAGCCTAAAAACAGGACAAATAACTTACAACCATTACCTGGCTGTGGTTGATGCTTGATAGATGCTTTTATATTTGTATTTGTCCTCTTTGAGTCAATTAAATCATTAAGCATTATTTCACATTTCTGCATGCTGCTTTCCCCAAAATGAATCTGAAAGTGATAAATATGTCAAGCTATGTAAATAAGATGAATCATATAGCAGTAAAGGTTTCTATTTCCAAGTACATCATGTGACTGATTTGAGACAATAGAGAACTCAAACTCAGAGGCTTGACCACTTACCTTGAGAAGCTCCAGAGTACGTATTTCGGCATCAATGTCATAATCAGATTTGTTCAAAAGCTTTTCAGCCAGCATTACACGATACTCATTAACCAGCTGATCTTTGGAACCAATTATGCCAACTATCATACCAAGTATGTCAACCTTCCTTCGATATCTGCTTCCCTTCGATGGGTCAGCCTCCACAGGGTCAGGCTCCCAGCTTCAAGATTATAGATCATAAAAGATGTATGCATAACATATAAAATGCAATGTATCCCAAAAAATGATATTAAGTACAGGACAGAGTATTGTCCTTCAAACATTTCCAAAACAACAGAGATGAAGATGGCATACTTTTGTGCA
This sequence comes from Solanum medicagineum, assembly GCA_026153255.1. Taxonomy (NCBI): domain Eukaryota; kingdom Viridiplantae; phylum Streptophyta; class Magnoliopsida; order Solanales; family Solanaceae; genus Solanum; species Solanum medicagineum. The sequence continues at coordinate 3,347,266 of JAPFFP010000088.1, read as the reverse complement.
TTAATCCATGCTTGCTTGTCATCAGAGTTAATATCATCATCAACAGTAGCGTTCTCTTGACTCTCTTCATCTCTATTCAATTCTTCCAGCAGGCTATCCCCAGAACTGCCTGGTCCATTGGGATTTCCACCAGTTCCATCAGTAAGCATGGTCACAATGCATTTAATTGTATCCTTTCTCCCCCTCAGGTATTCCCTTATTGGCTCACCAACAGCTTCAAGAAAAACACCTGCAGGATCTATAGTTCGAAGTGCTTTGATTGTTGATACATATTGGTTCAATATATCATTGGTTGAGGCACCAGCTGTTAGTAATCTATATCTCAGAGATGAGATAAAAGAATCTACCAGCTTTGAATGTTGCCCAGTATACTCAAGACATTGTTTCAGGTCTTCAATAGCAGGAGCACTGTCAAATTTTAACAGTCAATCAACTTGCAAGTTGAAAAATTGATATCTTATATGAATAAAATATTTACAATGTCGGTAATTGTTAAGTGAAGAAAACATAAGGAGAATGTTGCATCAAGTTTTATTTCTAAGACGAAAGAAAATGGGGCCCAACATAGTAATTAGTCACGAGGAAGACTGGAAGAAACATGGGAAAAAGTAAAAATCAGGATTTGTGAATACCATTCCATCCTCTATGCATTTTATCCACTTAAAAAATTAGTGACCTAATTAACTAAGTAAGAAGTAACGCAGTTTGAATGGAAGGGAAAGGAGAGAAAGGAGATGACAATACGGGTGAGGTTAGTTCTTTGCTTTTGAGATTGACTTTTGGAAGAAAAGGGAAGGGATAAGGGTATGCACAAAATGTTATATTTCAACTCCATCCATAAGTCGGCAAAAAACAGACCCCATCTAATGGAACTATCTAATGCCAAAAAAGACGCTAAATGTACTAACAAGAGAAATACTTCACTAAAAGTTACAGAGTCAAATGATATCTCTTCCCTTCTTAACCAAAGGAATTTACTCCTCTTCCTTCCTTTACAAGGCTTTCATTCTGAATCTGCTACAATAGCCAATCATGTGCAGAGACTGAACAATCCCACAAACAGAGAAGAAATGAAGAGAAGAGAATGGAATAGTAAATCACCTGTCTGGATAGTCCACAATGATTTCAAAAAGTTTGGCTATTCTGAGATCCTGCAAGGTTTCATAAGCATAATACTCTAAGCGCAGCTGCCATCTAACAAGCCCCTCAGATGGAATTCCAGATCCTGAATAGCACAAGGATGGGTGGGATGCCAGAGGAGATTTCAGACCGGGGGAAGGGTCATTGCAGCTAGTAAAATCTCCAAGGTAATCAAGAAGTGCTCGTAAGAATTGAAGGGGCACAGCCTGCACAAATCAGTCCTCAATGTTAGAAAATTGGATCCAATAGAGATTTCCTGATAAGTCAGATCAGTCTAAACATAAGTTTATCCATGTTCTTCAAGTTTAAACAAAAATTCATGCAGAATTGATATTCAAGATAATATGGCCAACCTTTCAGTAAGTTATTTTGTCATTTATACAATGCCTCCCATGCTATCGACACATAAATCACATGAGTGAAAGTATCACTATCAAATAAACTGGTTAAAAGCATAACAAAACCATTAGATCCATCTGACTCAAAATGTCTGACTTGCCATATTGCATGGAATCCAAACTAGTACACTAAGCAAGGAAAATATATTTCTTATTTCAGGATGCCAGCCACTTAATATCCCAAATGAGTCAAATGACCACCACAAAAGAAGTCTTCTCAACTCTATTAGTGCTGAAGAAGAAAAATTTCAAATGACCTTGTATTGCAACTCCAAAATAGAAATCTGAGAGGACCTTTATCAATTATCACTGTATTTTGAGACATGAAATTGGGATCATGCAGATGAGACCAACCTGTATCCATGCTTTGATGGACTCCAAAACAGAGCTCCTATAGTCATCACCAGCCAAGTCATTTACTTTGTCCTATCACCCAAATTCAAAAGAATAATTGTGTACAAGATTAAATGAATGTTTAATTTATATAATTCGAAACTATTTTTTTTGTCAAATGAACAAAATCAAGAATCTGAAGAATCACCACAATATGATTGATGCCAACCGAAAATGTAGATAAATCAACTGAAACTTTATCACTGTAGGCCATATACCTTTAAAAGGAAAAATATAGCAGAAGCATATGCATCTTCAGCCATAGATGTAAAGCCAATATTTCTCAGATTACGAACAACCATTCCAATGTTCTTCACCAACTTATTGTTCTCTGAAAATGCAGCATATTTATGGTTTATATCACTATCCATATCACCATATTTGTAGGAAAGTTTGCTTTTCTCATCTAAATCCATCTTATCATCCATGCTTAACTCATCTTCATCCTCCGAGTTTGCAGCTGCAATTGTACTCAGCTCCTCCAGTCTTCCTTTGAAATACCAGTGTAGTATCCCTAAAAATATAGTAAGGGGAAGGATAAGCAAGAATTAAAAATGTATCCATTATAGGTCATAGCCATAGAAGCATCCTTACCACTGTCTCTTACAAAAAATAGAAGACTATGTAAATGTATAAGAATCTCAAATTTCTTCCACGCCTCCCTTTTTCTTTTGTGTGTGTGTGTGCGTGTGTGTATTGTAAAGACATCCTCTAACTTGTAAATTCAGAAACCAAAGCATAAATCAATAAATAAATAAGTATAATTCTTGTGTTGCAGTAAACAACCCCAGGCAATGGTATTGAACATTTGAGTGATTTGCTACATGATTGGTCCAAGAACGAACGATCTTTGGACTGTAACTTTAAATAGGACATAAACAAACAATCTTGGGATCAATCATGCAGCAGAGGAGTAATCCACGTACCAGGAAAATGGTGAGGAAGGCTAGCCAAAAGAACTGAAGACACAATCAGTTGATATTTCGGCAACAGATAAACTCGAGTAGAATCTGGATTCGCTTGTCCTTGCAATTTGTCTTCTTCATAGGACTGTAAAGCACGACCCAACAATAATAGGCACTTCTCCTGGAACTGCTTTTGAGATGATATTTCTTCCAAAGCTTTACATATTACATGCTGAATCTCTTCTTCTTCAATCTGCATCAATACCAATCAGGATTTACTTCCTTATAAAATTTACAAGCCCTAAAACCAAGACATCAGTTGAGCCAGATTAAAATTGGTAACATGGCAAATGGAATCAGCAGCAATAATGAGGATATAACCATCCACATCCACTAGCTGGACGAGATAAAATTGACAAACATTTTCCCATGTCAATTACTTCCCCAAAATAATAAATGTAGTTACCTGTAAGGAAGCTAAGATTCAAAATATAAGCCTATTGCTACAGAGCTCAGTAAATTTGCAGCAACAGAAGATTTTCTTTCTTTTGTAATCTGTGCATCTGCTTGATGCTGTGTTAATAAATCTTCTTAATTCAGCCAAAAAGACAAACAAACAAAGCATTGGAAGAAAGAAGTGAAGACCAAAAAAAAACTATGGTTATCACACAATATCATGACTAAAACCATTAAAAAACTTAAATCACTTACTCAAACAAAGGTGTAATTGGGTTGTTAGGTGGTGTAACATACACATACTTTATCAAAGTAAGACTGGACTGGGAAACAGAAGTTTAAAAGTTTACACAAAATTACAAAAATTCAAAAATTATGAAAACAAGAGAATCCTTATTAGAAATAAATCCTGTATCTGCACAGACACAGAAAGTTCCCAGTAAAATTCAAGTAGTAATCTATTTTTTCTAATTCCATCGAATAGGCACTCTTTAGTGTAGAAGAATACATGATAAGACCAAAGGACCATATATACATACTGGATCCTTATTAGTTTCAGACGGTGCAGCACTGATGTAAGGTTCAAAATAACTCCAGAACCTTCTTGCTCCATTTCTCTCGAAAATTTCCTGTTCGAAGACAACATTGTCACAGTGAGTTCAATAAAAACAACTAGTAGAGTCATAATGGCCACACCAGCTTTAAAAATTCAAAAACTAGGTTACATCATAAATTCGGGAAATGATGAACCATAGTATGCATGGTGTGGCTGAAAATGTTTTCACAGAGAATATTTCCATTGATGAAATCATTTGCAAATAAAACATTTTCAAATTCAAGGTATTCAAATATTAAAATGATTTCATCTACCGAAATATTTGTCTGTGATAGCATATTCCCACTTCGAATCCATTGAATAGTTAAAATTGTCTTCTCCAAAAATGAAAATTTACATAAGAGAAGAAAACAAATTCAGTCACTTAAGCACGAAATTTATTTTCTACTATCCTCCTTATATCCGATACTACACCTTGTATAATTACCATACATAAACTAATTCAGTCACTTAAGCCCGAAATTTATTTTCCACTATTCTCCTTATATCCAATACTACACCTGGTATAATTACCATATATCACCTACTATTGTACCTAATCAAATGCAGGAAACAGTAATCCAGGTTTCCATTTTCCAAGGTAAAACATTTTCCTCCAAAAAGAAACAATCTTTACTCTTAATTAGCGAAATAAAGCACCTATGAATTTTTAGTATTTTTAATCTTCTTTCAAAATATGCACATTTTATTCAAAACAGAAAAAAAAAAAAAAAACTATGGTAGATATAATTTCACACTAAACCTCAATGCAGCGAAGGAAGTGTTGTTCAACTAGAGAAGCAAGGCCGTGTTTGCAGAGATTCTTAACTCGCATTACAAACTCGTCGCTGAATGACAAATCACCACTGCCTTCGAGAAGAGCTTCCGAAGTAGAGCAAAAGCCATCCCAGTTTTCCGATATCTCTGCTATCGAATCAGCACTTAACGACTCCAAGTTCTCCAAAACGCATCCCGATAAAGACGTGTCGCACGTCATAGTGCAGCTCTTACAAACTGATTTACAAACCTACTTTTCCGGCGGAGAAAAACCCTAATTAACTGAAATCATGCATATAAACATTTGTAATTGAGTTAACGGCGATAAAGGGAGACTTAGATAGAGGGAAAAGTGGGGGTTTGGGTTCAGGTAGATGGTGTTCTGCTGCTTCAATGGAGTGAAGAAGAATCCAGCTCCTGCATTTTACCGCCATTTTTCATGTTTGAGTGCACTGTGGACTGTAGTCCATGCTCATGCCCGACCCGACCCGACCCAACCCGGATGGATCTCAAAAGTCACAGTATCCCCATTGTGGGAAGAATTTTATAAACTATTGTTCAGGCTTAATTATCAAACATAACGATAGATTGTCTAATTAATATTCATAAAATCGCATTTATTTACTTGAAAGTATGTTCATTCGTTTATATCTGTTCTGTATTTGTTGAATTGTACAAAAATTGATTAACGGATAATTGACTTGTAGATTAACAATTTTTTAACAATTTTATATATTTTTTGATTGAGTTATCAGTTTAATTTTTAATTTTATGACGTTGGTTAATAGTTTTACTGACTTAATTATTTTACCAACTCTATTTTCTAAATGCTGATATTATTTTTCGTCGTAAGCGACACAACTTAGCCTCTTTGTCTCTCTATTGCGACACATTCTCTCTTCTTGACACAACCTAGCTATATCTTCTCTTTTCTCGATTTTAAATTTGATTGTGACAAATATAGAAAAATAGTATTGTTTTCGCAATTACCTCTTAAACTAAAGTGGTAAGTATGGAATTTGTGTTGCACTTATATTCTTGCAAATATTTTATTTTATGAACATCATATATATTTGATCACTTGAGCATTTCATCATTAGTTAAATTAAAAATCATACCATTAAATCAATAATAAATATCTTATTAATTTTGTTTATTGATTTAGCGTGTTCACGAATCAATAAAAAAAGGCAAGCCCAATGTACTAAAAACTCTTGCATAGAGTTTGGGAAAGGGCCCAACCACAAGAGTCTATTGTACACAACCTTACCTTACATTTCTGCCTGAGACTGTTTCCGAGACTTGAACTCGTAACCTCCTTCACGAACCAACCGCCGATAAAAATTGGTTTGAACTAATTTTTGAAAATCTTGGAAAATTTTGAAGACCATATTTGCAAAATCTTATCAAATATCATTTCCAAAATCTAAAGTCAAACACCAGCCCATAATGTAATTTCTAAAATAGTTTTGGTGGAAAAGTTTGTAATTTCTAAAATGCACTGCATAAACAATAGCAGCACAACAAAATGGGCAGGTTCTGATTTCAACGGTTGAAATTGGACAATTGAACCAACTGAAAAAGGAGAACACTAAGGCACAAGGATACAACAGCCATGTTACTAACAACTGTTCCATAAAAAGAATGTTAAGTACTCAAACGAAAACATTTTGAACCAACCCTAAGGATCCTATCCTATTAATCTCTATACTTTAGAATATGAAACAGTAACTTCAGACAAAGAAAACAGCTCCGCTTCATGGATAACAGTCCCCGACCACAACTACTAGTCTAGCTAATCCAGTTTGAGAAGATTGGTTTTCGTCGTCTGGTTTTGTTCTGGGGTGAACATAATATAGAAGTTTCTTATGTTATTCGATGAGTCAAAAAACTTGGTTACTCATCCTTTACAATCTTTCAACAATGACTCAAAGCATCTGCTACTGCGCTCACCTTTGTATCCTTTCTGGACAACTCATGCATATTGACACTTTGCCAGCACTAACCAAATCAAGAGACCATGTGGCATTAAATATGGTACTTGCTGATCTTTTGAATACCGAGATGCTCATTGCTTATAGAGTAAGTAGAATGATAGCTTTGCTCTACACTCTTGAGTCTTGGCTGTGCTAAAGCTGCAAGAACAAGATGCCGAAATACATGGTCAGAGAAGTTACTTCTGCAAGAACAAGATGCCGAAATACATGGTCAGAGAAGTTACTTTTTTTACTAAATTGTCATATAAATCTACACCCAAAAAACAAAAGCATGCAAACAAGAGTATATCCACAAGATGATGAACCCAGAAATATTAACAAAACTTTGGAAAAGAATATCCTTGATGACCTCTGAAAATAGTGTAAACAACAATGCAATGCATCTCTACTTGGTTCGGAGTAATATGAAATATCCTTAGTTTGCTTAACCTTAAAAATGCTTCTAAAAGAAAATACAAGTGCAGATTTCATTCCACCAAGCAAATAACTGTAAAATACCCGCAGAAACTCTGGATCTGTAAAAGTGTAAACAGGAGAGGACACGGAGAAATTACAGTAATCATCTGTAGTACATAGGCATTCTAAAGAACCATCATATTCTCTCAATCATAATAAGCCTTCAGGTGGTCATTGTAAAACTCACACTTCATATTATCTATGAAGTAGACTATCTTACCAAAGCAATCTACTCAACATGCTTGAAGCACCCTAAGCATTTCTTGTATTATCTACTCGAAGCAGGTAACAAATAACATCTTGTTTCAATATGTTTCACTACTTCAGAAGAAGCAGAAGACAAGATAAAGAGAGAGCAGACGGTGAATTTTGAGCGAGCATGGGGGCCAAGTGGAACAAGAAGCATATGAGAAGCCTGAAGAGGAAGCGCAGAAAGATGAAACAGAGATCTAAGTAGAGCAGCAGGGTCCAGATGCCAAGGGTGGTTTCTTGGTTGAAACTGTTGCTTTTTACTATCGCTGTCCATCTCTGAGACAGCTCCGAAGAATGGAGGTTGACTGTTGTTTGAAGCTGTGCATTAGTTAATCTACTATGTTTTATGAAGGAGCTTAGTTTTAGTGTCAAGTATTGCTAGAAGTAAGGATGTTGATTTGTGTTTTGGTGGTAACTTGCAAGTTTTGTCAACCAAAGATATATATGTGAGATATCTTGAACTTTTTCTCCCTTAAGCTGATGTTATTAACAGGATTTCAATTTGTCTGGGTTTACATTTCATTTGAATAAATTTTTGGCTTTGAACGTTAATACTTTAAAAAAAAAAATGTTTCACTACTGCAAGAGTTCCATGGGCAAACTAACATAAAGTATTTAAATATGGGTTTAACACGGGGGCAAACTTTTTAGTTGAAAGGTCAATTTTTTTTATAATGTACCAATTTTAACATCTCCAAAGAAACTAAGAAATATGTAGCTTCTCCTGGATAGGATAAAAAGAGTTTGTTGATCTTCATAATAATGAGTGGGAAGCTGAAATGTTCTTAAGAAATACCAACACATGTTAGGACTTAGGTGTCCTTAGAGTAGCATTCCCTGGTTGTGAAAGTACATCTTGTGACGGTCATAAAGTTTGGTAATTTCATGCTTATGCCCTTTTTCTTTTTTAATGAAGCATGCTTATGTCCTTTGTTTGACACAAAGAAAGAAAGTTAAAAGAAAAAAAAAAGGAAAATAAGATCTTCCAGACAACAATAAAAGAGTAATATACTATGTATTACCTGAAGGGTAGGACCTTCACCAATAATCCCGACACGAGCACAATCCATCTTTTAAATGATGAAATCTCTTAGCATCTCGCATGATAATTTCCCTACCAACAAGCTTTGAAGCAATCTTCAATGCATTATGGCAATCACCACAGACACGCAGATTCTTTATAATCCGGATTGGTGATCGAGCAGAGCTATTCATAAGACCTTGAGCAAAAGCCAATCTCTCGCTGTGAGCCATTAAAGCGTCCTCTTTAGTTTCTTGGTCTACATCATGTAACACAAACTTGGTCTCTGGTATATAACCGTCTTCCTTCATTAACTGCTTTAAACCCCTAAGCAATGCATATATCTTTTCATGATCGGGATGTGACCTATCTCCCGCACGATATTCATGAACTTTGCTTCTAGCCTCAAGAAGACTTTGAGCAGATTTCTTCTTCTCTTTCTCCTTAGCGATATCTGATGCTTTTACAGCCAAAAAACCTGCCTTTGACTGTTCATCCAAACGAGATGGATCTAGGAGCTCAACAATCTCAGCACAACGATCCCCAAGTTCCAAGTTCCCATGAATTCTAGAGAGATTCATCATGGTTTCCCATACTTCAATACTTGGCTCTGTAGGCATCCTTTCAATGAACTCCATAGCTTCATCAAGATATCCTGTACTTCCCAACATATCTACCACTCCCACATATTGCTCCATGGAAAGAACAATGCCATAATCCTTACGCATTGATTCAAAGTGTAACATGCCCTCAACTATATCACCAACAACACTACAAGCATGGAAGACACCCAGAAACATTTGACCATCTGGTTTCATCCCAGTTTTCTTGAATTCCCCAAACAATTCTATTGCATCTTCTCCAAGACCATTCTTACCAAGCCATGTAATCATTGTGTCCCAAGAAGTCAGATTACGTTGAGGCATTTTTCGAAACACCAAGAAGGCATCTTGCATGGAGCCACATTTTCCATACATTTCAAGAATCTTATTGTACATTTTGATGTCAAGATGAGGATGAGATCTCACAAGGTGCTCATGAATTGATTTAGCATCTTCAAGGGATTTATCCTCACTGCACACATCCATCAACATGATATATCTAGACAAATCGACTGTGACATGTTGCTGCTCCAACAAATGCAAGACTTCTACTGCCTCCTTTACTTTGCCTTCTTTACAGAAGTCATCGAGCTCATCAACTGATCCTTTTTTACTGCTGCTATCTGCAGAATCGATCGACTGTTCAACAGATGTTGAACTTCTCATTTCTTGATGGCCTACTAATCCATTCTGAGATTGATAAGGAGCTTTATATCCAGCACTAGAAGGATTAAAGCCGCTTAAGTTTTGCTGATATCGCCCCATCATCTCCCCTGAGTAGCCACTTGAATTTGTATGCCTTTCCATGTTATATCCACTTGCATTTTGTGAATACGTTTCAGAATTTTCAGATTGAACATCCCTTACATTTCCAGGATCATAATTGGGAAGGCTTTGTTGAGGCACTCCCATGTTTCTCGTGTAATTACCACTGAAATTCTGCTGTGACATTTCACAGTTTCCACCATAATAACCATTTAAATTCTGCTGACAGTGTCCATATACTCCATTACGACTCGGCTGAGGTTCTAAACCTCCCTCAAACCTGGATCTATGCAACAAATTTGACGAATTTTCACCATGGTAACCACTATCATTTCTATTATTACGAACTAAATTACTTTGATAATCTTTTCGAGACCCGAAATCATTATTGCTAGAGGATAAACTCCCATTTCTCCCAACAGTTTGCTGAAACTCATTTCTAGATGAAACATTGACATACCCAGATGAAAAGTTCTGCTGAAACCCTTTGGTATCCTTTGGTTCTTGAACCCCATTAGGATTCTGCTCTATTCTCCTAGAATTTCCACTATAACTCCCACCAACTTGCGTGGTGCGAGAGAACTGCTGATTATGCGCCCATTCCTGACTCTTCCAGTTTAACTTATTCAAAGAACCCGTATTATTCGAGCTATAATCCAAAACCCCACCTGGGGTTTGCTGAAAATCACTATTATTTCCCCCCTTTACCTCACTATAATTATCAATCTCAGAAACTTGAGTAGCAGTACTGATATTTCTTAAAAAAGTAACGAACTTTAACGATTCTAAATGATGAGATTGTCTGCGTACCTTCGATAGATTTCTCAATGATTTGGATGTGAGAATGGTGGCTCTACTTCTATACATTTTTGGCGATTATTCGGCGAACTCAAGCAACGGAGAGAGGAGGAGCTGCGGCGGAGCAACGGTGTTTCCGACTGCTTAAACCCTTCCACAGTCGAGGCTTTAGGTATGAAGGCGACGAAGAAGAAGGTTTGTAGAATCAAGAATGTGTGATATAGTCCCTTTACTTTTAGGAAAAGCAACAAAAGACCCTTGAACTTATTAAATTTAACTTGGTCATTTCGATATTTACGAAACGAATAGCCCTAAATGAATTGAATTTCCTTTATATTTATAGAAGAAAAGATGTCTGATATAAAGGAGTTCCAATGCGGTAGTTACGACACATTGTGATATCTCTGTATGCTACTTGTAAATTGTATGTTTGAATTACTTATAAGTTGTCTGTTTGAATTATTTATAAGTTGTCTATTTGATTGCAAATTTATCTAAAAAATTGTGTACAGATATTGTACTTATAACCCCCCTCCTCCCACGAACGTTCTTTAATAGATAACATGTCTCGTTAAAAATCTTGCTAGAAAAAGCTTAATGAAAAAAATTATAGGTAAGGAAAATAGAACACATGTTGTAATATGCATTGTTAGCTGTCTTGTTAAAAATCTTGTTCGAAAAAGCCAATGAGACTTGATTATGGGAAAAAAATTGTATAGTGTATTTTACTCCACAAATAAAGCATCATACACCTCTTGGAGCCGATGCATTTTGATTTTGTGTAGCAGTTTATAATTATTGGAATGTTAATCTCTCGTATCATCATTTGAACGACTTGGTGTCTTGTTGTTCATCTACATTACCATTCTCTTGATATAGTTATAGTGTATTCATATAGTATTGTTAAAATCATAGTCAACTAATTAAATTTTTTTCTTCAATTATTGACATAAAAGTTCAATTTATTTTTTAAAAAATTTTAAAAGTGAAATCAAACCAGCTTAATTGTTAGATTTTTCAATCAGTTCAAAAGTCAATATGTTATTACCGTATTTTTGCTACTAGTTACCATTATTTTAAGTTCATTAAGCAAGTAGATTTAACAAACTCAAGGAATTAAAATTGTTCAAAGTTACATTTAAGGAACAAAAATAAAGCTTATCCAATAAATAAGTAACAAATATGGACCAAAAACAAATAGAAAATTGCCTAAGAACTCAAATATTCATATCATGAAATACTAATCCACTTTTTAGTTTGAAATAATTATATTTTGTCTCATTAATTTAATAATTTCGTATCAAATTCAGGCGACATATATGTATTAAAGATACTATATATATATGTATCTTTTATACTAGATACATTCTAAAATACATATATAGAGAGAGGGGAGAAAAAGACTAGCGAGAGAGTCAATGTATTTTAGATACATGTGTATTTTGGGATACTATATAAATTTTGGAATATAAACACATAAAGAAAGACGGGTGAGATTAGAGAAAGGTAAATGATATAATTATTGTATTTTAGATATATATGGGTCATGTTTGAATACAATATATCTAAAGGGAAAAAAGTACACAAAATATACCTAATTAAAAATTATTTATCCTTAATAGACCTAATCTAAACTATTTACCCTTAATGGACCATTAACCAAACAATTTACCTCTCTAGGCACTTGCCTTTTTTTATTTCGCGTGCTGACATCATGTTGACGTCAGCATAAATATTGTGAAATATACTTTGGCAGTATATATATATCATAGCCGTATCATATAGAATGAGCTCCGTCTTTTGTGGTATTTTGGCAGTATATTGATACCCGATTGGTGTAAGAATTTTTTTAAAAGAAATAAATAAAAAAATTTATTAAAGTCTAAATTAGTAGAAAATATATTCGTTATATACTCTGTTGGTATATTTATACCATATCGGTACCATATAGGATTGAGCTTAATCATTTGTGATACCATGTTGGTATATGTATATCCTATTGGTATATCATACAAGCAGGTATTGATGTCAGCATGATGTCAGCGCACGAATTTTAATATTAAGAGGCAAAATTTTAATAGTATGGGGGTACAAAATGTAAAGGGGTATATGAATGTAAATAGTTTGATTTAAAGGGATACAAGCTTACTTTTCCCAATAATAAATGTATAATTTACAGAAATCTCACATTGAGGGAAAGATTTCAATTTTTCCCAACCTTTTCATAATTACAAAAATCCTATAAAAAAAAATTATGCGGATACACTTTCATTTTCTGGATACACTTGCAACATACACGATTCATAAGTCATGATTCATCGTTTAAAAATCCAATAAAAAAAGAATTATGAGGATACACTCTCATTTTTCAAATACACTTGTGCCATGCACGATTCATACGTCATGATTCATCGTAATTAATATCTGATGCGGTGAATCAGACATGTTGTCACGCCCCGGGAGGGTACCCTAGACGTGACTGGCACTCGAAGACTATTGTTAGTCCCTAAGAGGACTATTCAGTCTCTTTGCCATCGTCCATTCAATTCATCAGCGGAAAAGAAATGATATCATGAATATAAATGTTATCCTATTAGTGGGCTCATACTATCAACATTAGTTTATCACAAGAAAACAAAATAGATAATAAAAATCTTAATATAAAGAAAAGGAGTATGAGGGAAAAGAACCCTCGACATCAACATCAACATCTACGTCTATGTTTTTGAAACCTCTATATTATCGTTTAAGATGATACCATGACAGGTCATTGCTACTAACTATTAAGTAAATGACTATTGAATCATAAAAATAAATATGCTCCGAACGCTGGTGAGAGGACTCACCACTGTCAGGAATGAAGAGCTCTCTTAACCTCAACGATCGGGCTGCTGAAGTCCTCGGTCTATCGAATCTGCATCATAAAACGATGCAGCGTCAGAGGGGCATTAGTACGTGGAATGTACCGTATGTAAAACGGGCTAAGAAAAAGAAAACAGTATAATTGACACTCATCAATCACTCAGCCTCACCTCAGATATAAAAGACAAGACTCTATCACCTCACCAACTATCAAGCATCGAACCTTCACATCACATCGGAGTTTTATCATCATGAGGCCTATTTGAGAGTTTCTATAGCTGACAACCACTACCTATGAGCCGATAGTGATACAAGGAAGAGATGTCGTTGCCACATCCGTCCAGTACCTTGCCAAGGTAAAGGGCAAGTCTATCAATGGATCCAAAAGTCTGTGAAGTCCTCTTTTGGGACAAAGGAAACATCCGCTTTCACGGTCCAATCCTCTCCTACGCTGGCCACGTAGTTAATGGGTTCGAGTGGGACATACTCTTACCTATTTCGATGATAATACTCCTCCCAGGACTCAATATGCTTATAAGTCTGTCAGTCCATCAACAACTCGCATCACCCAACCTCCACGGGCAAGACTATCTATCCAATCTAAGGGGATTTTTTTCCCACTCAACTAAACAATAATTTCAGCTATCACAGTCACCCACACACTCAATTCAGAACTCGGACTCAGACTCAGTCAAACATCATTCTCAGACATTCAAGGCTCTAGACATCCCGTAAGTTCATTATTCAAGTCATTATATAGAGGAAATTTTTAGGAATCCAATCATAATCACATAGTAATGAAAATATACAGTAAAAGTAAGTATGATGATCATCACTTCATGATATAAAATTATAGTTTAAGGAATTGAAAACATGCATTCAAAATAGTGTATACGAATTAAGCAATTTTTCAAGAATTTGGAAGAATTTTGCAAGAAACTTTCAAGAACTCCTAAATCAAGATTCTAGTCATGAATTCTATCATCGTAACTTCATTTTGGCACATGAGAGGTCAATCTCATGCTTTTGAGTAGCCTTTACATACCTGAGAATGAATATTTTCTTCAAGATTAAAAAATTCCTCGGTAACCCTCACCCTGTCTCTCCTTCCCCTCTCTTAAACTTGCATAACAATATTAGACTTGGATTAATTTTGGGTTTAAAACCCTTTTGTATAAAATTATGTTTAAAAAACATATTGGGGATATAAAAATATGTCGGGAAGGACGAAATTGCCCTTCCCGAATTTTAAAAGAAAAATCTGTTCCCTCGTACACTAGTGCGCGACATGAACTAGTGATTTTCTTCAATTTTTCGCAAATTCTCATTTTTTCATAAAATTTTTGAAAAAAGCATAAGTGTGGTTCCGCGTCTCTCCGCATAGCGGAAGGGGCGCGGAAACCTCACTGTTTTAAACTCACTTTGGAAAAATTAATTCGCGCTCTTTCGCATTAAAGCCGAGTCGAGACCATTTTTCGACTCAGTTTTTCGCACTAATCGCAAATCTGGTCTCGAATTATTCATCAGAGCTTGGGAAGATACGTTGTACACACGACCAAGTTTAGGGACATTTTAGTAATTTCACGGGGTGTTACACATGTGTTAACTATTTTATTGCAATGAATCATATTGTATGATCCATTGTCTCAATGAATCAATCCATTAACATGATTCATTAGTGTATCATCCTTGTATGATGCACCCAATCATCAATCTATAACAACTAGAAAAAGTGTGCCAATGAATCAACGTATTCAATCCATACAGTTCTAGTGAATCAACAACATATATGACTCAATTTTATATATAAATGAATCACCAAAAAAAGTTGTGAACAACTCATAGTTTTGAAATGAATCACCGTACAAGATACATACTCTCGTTTTTTATATATAGATGAATCACCATAAAAAGTTATTAGTTTTGAAATGAATCACCATACAAGATACATACCGCACACATGAATCGCTATATTTTCCTAAACTCATATAGACCCATGAATTACCATATCTGAGCTTTCTTTTTCGATTTTTTTTTTTTGGGATTTGGGTGATTTTGAACTTGAAGAGGGTCATCTGAGGTGAACTTTGAACTTCAAGTTTAAGTTCAAAATGGATCTGGGATTTGAAGCAGAAGAAAAGGAGAAGAAACAAGATTAAGGGACATAGCTCTCTGCAGGGAAGGAAAAGCGAGGAACATCACCAATATAGATGAATCACCAAAATTCTTATAGATTTAGTGAAGAGCTGAAAAAAGAAATGTACCCAAAATTCAATTCTGCACAAATATAAGGGCCAATTTGAAGATGAGCATACAAGCCTGCTTTCTGAATTATTTTTACAAATCTCACCAGGTCATATCTTCCTTCAAAATTGTACTGAAAACCTCACATATAAACCATATGAAATTGGATTGGAGAAAATAAGTAAACCTACCTTTTGAATTTTGAATCTGTTTGCTTGATTCTCGTTGAAGAAACAAGGTTTTGTGGGAAAGGTGATGAGTATATCATAAAATAGCGAAAAAGAAATTTTAGTAATTTATAAAAAAAGAAGGAAATATTTGAAAATATTTTAACATAATGTGAAATTTCTGTGATTTTTCCATAATCAATTATACCTAATTCGGCCCTATATATCCGAGACACACATATCTCCGCGGCCCAAAAGTTAGAAATGGGCCAGCTCCAAAAATGAGTGTTTAAGGTCTATTACACTGATGCTCCTGAAACCTGGACCACTAGCTCAATGAAAGCCCAAGAGATTAGCGATGGCCGGAGAACCCATATAACTAAGATAGCGGTGACGGCGATGTCGGCAATGGCGGCGGAAACGGCTACTTTTCCGATTGACCTCATCAAGACGAGGCTTCAACTCCATGGCGAGTCTCTTGTTTCGTCTCGACGGCTATCAGCCGTTCGAGTAGTGTCGGAGATCTTACGGAACGACGGCGTTTTAGGACTATACAAGGGATTGTCACCGGCGATTATAAGGCAAATGTTTTACACTCCAATTCGAATAGTAAACTATGAGTTTTTGAGGAACTTTTTGGTTCCTGCTGATCATACTCTTTCTCTGTCAAGCAAAGCTATTATTGGTGGAATATCTGGTGTTATTGCTCAGGTGAACTGAAATCTCATTGATTTTTGGAATTTCATTGTTTTATTCAACTAATGAATTGGAGATATTGTGTTAACTCGGTCTGATTTACCTCGATTAATTTCACGTGATACCTGACACCTCCATCACTGAGGCTAGGACAGATGGGAGCTATGATTTGAACTTGAGACGTCGTGGTGCTCAACCTACATCATTAACCACTAGACACAACAATAGTGCTACAATAATCTTTTTTTTTCATTGTATATGAAGGAATATTTTAGTTTGGTGTATGTACTCTTTAGCTGTAGGGTATGAACATGTAATGAAAAGATGGCTGAGAATTAGTTTGATAAGGAAAACATTGTTCAACATTTAAACTTTAAATAGTTAAATACATTGAATTACTGAAAAGTTGGTATCAAATAGTATTATTAGTCAAATAGTGTCACAAATTCTGAGTTAGGTTGTCACCAGAGTAGGATACATGACGAATGCAGTGAGTGAGTAGAGCTGATGTCTCCTTCATATTGCAGAACTTTTCAGTTGGGAAGGGAAAGACAATCAATCAGCAAACACTTCCGGAGAAGATATGTCCAGCCCCACCCAATAGAATCCAAATGATTTCTTGCTAGTCGTCTGCACCTAGTGGATGTGCCTAGTTAGGTGCAGTGCAATAGATCCTCACCTTAGTGCTTGATGCAGAAATGGATTTAAGTTGATTACAACAAGACTAGTTAGAGAAAAATAAAAGGGATACAAACCAATCATCTGTGCTTCAATGGAAAATTAGTTTTGTTAGCTATATGAATTCTTTGTACCCATAATACTAGATGATATTTCTTTTGAGACAAAATAGGAGTTTCCCAGAGCCTAAGGATCTCTAAATATGACATGGCCCTGAAGACGTACGAGTCTCTAAGCAGAATTAAAAAATTCTTCACCACAACTATGTCGTAACATCTACTAGTTAGTATGGCTGTAAGTATTTGCTTCTATTGTGGTCAGTTCTTAGCTAAGTCCATATGAATTCTGAAAATGTAAATGTTAGATATGAATTTGTTTCTATAAGCTTCTTCTTGTTTATAGAGCAGATTGCCTCATTTGTGGTGGCCCCCGCTTCGTTAGCTTACTTTCGGTGAAGAGTAGCTTTTCAAAGTGAGAGAAGTCATATTAAAATCACTCTCCTTAGCACTAAAAATACAGGAGACCACAAGTGTTTCTTTTGATGGATTCATCACAATCAGAATTGAGTTGAGCGACTGTTATACATTGGATTCATCACAATCAGAATTGAGTTGAGCAACTGATTATACATTCTTTAGGGAAGAGGAATCTCTGTATTACATTGTCAAATCTTTGTTTTCCTTGGTGCTACCCGAAACTTTTGAGTTAGCAGATGAAGGACTAGTGATTGTTGGAACAAAACTTGGGTGTCATGATTTGTTATTTTTACGGACCAGAAGAATACAAGGTTCTTTGTAGTTTTCTTTTGATTAATGTTCATTCTGAGTAAAAGTCAGCTGTCTTTTAAACATTATTTATAACAGTTTCCTTTTGTTTTGAAATTTTATTTACTGTTCTGAGATATAGATGTTGGTAGGTGCACTTGGAAGGGTTTATGAAGCATGTATCCATTTATGTTTGTGACTTTATCACTTCAGTGTTTTCATAGGAACTAGTTCCTCTTTTATCTCCACCAAAGGTTGTATCATCTACAAAATCTTTCTCCTCATCTTTAATTTTGTCATTTTTAGTTTTCCACATGATGCATCTCATTTATGTTTTCATCTCTGATATCCCATAGCTTTTGTGCTTGTTGGGAAGAATGTAAAGTATGATCAACTAATGCAAACCACTAAAAGAAATGTTGATACTGCTAACCAGAGAAAAATTTGAAGAATGATCTGCTACTTATCTCTTTTAAAAATAATAATTAAAAAAATTG
>JAPFFP010000088.1:3296244-3318039 GCA_026153255.1 Solanum medicagineum | reverse complement strand
GTGCAGGTGGTTTAGTCAGTAAAACAAAGGAAACTCTGCCGGATTTTCTGTAGGATTGTTAAGCCCTTAAGGTGATATTTGTGATTTAGTATTCGGATTAGTGCCTAATCGGCACTAGTCACGGCCCCGGGGTCGGGTCGTGACACGTGGCTATTAAAGTGTCTACTTAATTTACTATGTCATTTCTATTAATTATTATTTAAATTATTATTTACAGCTTAGCATTTCAGCTACCTGGTGCACTTGCTTGGAGGTGTTAGGTGACTACAATACCTTTACTTAGTGTTATGGTGGCTATTAAAGTGGTCATTTAATTTTATTATGTCATTTCTGTTAATTATTATTTAATTATTTCTTCATCTACTTCAACTACGAAATTACAATAACGTATCTACTTAATTTTGCGATAGCTATTAAAGTGTCTACCTAATTTTATTATGTCATTTCTATTAATTATTATTAACAAGAAAGAAAAATAACATCTATTGGGCCCGTGCAACGGACGGTCTTCAGAAACTAGTTTATATATGAATAAATTTTTAAAATGAAAAATATTAGATAGTTTATTATGGGTCTTAGCAGTAGGTATTGAGTTTCAGGTTTTAGCAATAGATTAGTTGCAACTTATAGCAATTTAAGGAAAACAAATATAAAAATTTCAAATAAAAAATAAAGAGAAAATGTAAAAAAAATGTCAATATTATTATTTGGATTTATTTTCCAATTAAAATGGGATTGTCTCCGTGATTAATCATCTCAATTAAAGGGGGATTATTAATCATTGCATTAGAATATGTTCGTTCCCTTTTTTAGCTCCTAATTTTACTCCATTATCATTTAAGTTTGTTAGTTATATATATTCAAATTAATTCAAGAATTTTTTTCCAATAAATCGTTGGTTCTCATTTTTCCCTTTTTCAAGTTTCATTTCGTTTGCATATTTTTTTCTCCTGTGTTTCATTGAAGATGGATGATATATTTTCAATTTTAATACAGCATGGCGAAAAATGAAACTGTTCAGGTTAGCTATTGATGTTTTTAGCTTTTCCCATTATGGAATGTGTGTTTAATATTTGATTGCTAATTTGCTTTTTAGTTTCAAGATTGTAATATGTTCGTAACACATTTATGTTTTTTTATGTTTCAGTTATAACAGGGAGATATGTAGATTTTCAGATGGAGGGGATTATCTATGATTCGCAAACGCTTTATGATGGTCTTGTAGATCCTTCTACTCAGGACATTGTCAACTGAACCCTCATACCTGTCGCGACCCAAAACTAGATCCTAGATGTGACACAGCGAATGGGGAACCCGAGGGGACCCCAAACAAGCCTCTTAACATATCATTCTCACATTCTTGGTCAAGGAAGCAAAATAAACATCACATGATATAATAAAAGGGAAGCGGGACTAAGGGAAAGTCTTTGATAATTATAAAAGTATAAAAGAGTCAAACCCATAGCATAACTACATCAAAATATCCAACAACACCTCTAACATGAAATGGAACGTGGGCCAAAACACTTTCCGGGCTCACCCTCATAGTAACAAATGTTCAACATAAGGAAGTCTCAAAGTAGCACTAGTAACATAGATAGTGTCCTCGGACTTGAGGACTCACCAAAGCTTATCTCCAAAGTACCGAACTAGCCACGTGGAGGATGATCAAAAGGTGCTCCGGTCCCTACATGGTAATATCATGTAGGCATAGAATATGCCTTAGTACGTTTGAATGTACTAAGTATGCAGGATACCATGCAACAAGACATAAGCCAATATAGTCAAAATGCATAATCATAGGCAATGGATATATAAAATCTCAACATGGCATGTATGATCAATGCTTGTAGTAAAACATGCTTGTAAAACATTCAACTTGCATAGTACATATTACATGTGTGGGAAGAGACCTTAACCAATATAGACCAAGCGAGCTGCTACTAGGAATCCAAGGCATGTCGCCCCCTTAGTAAGGTGATTCAGGCATGTAACCCCCTCAACAAGGTGATCGAGGCATGTCACCCCCTCGACAAGGTGTATTCTACTTGCCATGGTAGCCAAACAATGAATAATCCGAGGCATGTCACCCCCTCATCAAGGTGATCAAGGCATGTCACCCCCTCGACAATGTGTGGTTTAACTAGATGGATCCACTAGAAAGCCATAAGATAGATTAGGTATAATCCTATGTTGGCACATAGTTTAGAGACTAAGACTTTACATAAGGACCCCTTGAGTCGATCCCCCTTCTTAAGTCTCAATCGGTGCTAAGTCAAAAACTACGGAATACTTGAAATAGTCATACTTTAATCATAACATGAATAACTTTTAGGAGACATGATAATATGATTTGAGTAGTTCTTAAACATATTTGACCTCTAATAGTGAGCCTAACTTGAACATGAAATTAGATAACAATCACACATGATCTCTTGCTTTAACATGAATGGCTCACAAGAGGTGAAAATCTTGACATAGGACTTAACTTGACACTTGCAATATCATAGATGCTTTTCATGAATTCAATACATACTTGAAAGCCCTTAATCATCATAAAGTCACTTGACTTGTAAATCATATAATAGATCATCAATAGCTTGAGAATTCTTGATGTGATATTTTATCAAACACATGGTGGATTCATGATACTTGTTCAAAATCATGCAATTCAAGAGTGAAATAAGATGAGTAAATTTAATGTAAATCAACCCACCAACATGTAGTAAAACCCTCATGTCGGGTACCTTGAAATCCATCATCAAAACTCACAATAGATCATAGTATCATATCTCAAAACATACATGGCATGCATAAATTTATTTTTTTAAAAAATCTGTTATAAGTCCATCGAATAAAGTTAGGTAAAGGAACTTATTGCTTAGAATAAAATGGATCGATTTGATCATAAAAAATAAATACGAACTATCTCTTTCAGCTTCATAAATTATGTGAACCTTTTTAATTTCTTTCATCAAATATTACGTAATATCTTATGTTATATTTTAAAAAATAAATGCGGACTATCTCTTTCAGCTTCATAAATTATGTGAACCTTTTCAATTTCTTTCATCAAATATTACGTAATATCTTATGTTATAATTTATGAGTCAAGAGTTATATTTGATTTTTGATAATTATGTAAAAAATTATCATAAGACTATTTATATCCCACCAATAATGATGCTTCAAATCTCGATAAATTTTCGTTGTGTCCGAGTGGATAGAATATTTGGAATCATGAGGCTCATGCTGAATCAACTATATCAAACCTTCAACTCTGGGAACACACAATCGGTCATCAAATTTGAGGACCCCAATTGAGCCTACAGTAGTCTCGTCATCACCATCCTATAAAATTTGACTTCTGAAAACTACAGTGACTCATCCTCATACTGTACGTCTGGCACGAATCTGATCAAATAGAAAAAACTGAGCCCCTATGAAGATTAACACCTGCCTGGAGTTTGAAATGACCAATTAAATTTATATATATTTATTGAAATGTACTTTTTTTTTCAATATATATTTGTTCTAATGTAGAATTGTGGACTTTATTTGGTTACACGTGAGAAGGTACTTCCATAGTCAACTTTGATGTTGAATTATTACGTACCCATATATGTTGTATTTCTTTGAAAGTATGATCAAAAAACGATAAAAGTAGACCCAATAGTGACGCACTTTCAATTATCATATTTGTTTTTGAAAAAAGAATCATATTAAGCAATTTATTTATTTTTTGGCCTATTTCATCAAAAAATCAATAATAATAATAATAGTAACTAGCTAGTTTTTTAGTATAATCTGTTTCAAATAATACATATAATAATCTATTGCTATCAAACATTTTTTTTAACAAAATATAAACTTATGGATGTTCTTTTTTTTAAGAAAAATATTAAAATCACGTTTTGAAATTTAAAATCTCATTTTTTGAGGATTTAATTTGGAATTCCAAATCGATGAAAAAGACCCATTCAAGAACAAGAAAATACCAATCGCGATTTGAATTAAACCTCGATGAAAAAAATACATCAATGAGAAGTTAATTCAATAAGTTTAATGACCCTTTCATTTAACTTCGAAATTTATAATGGAAAATCAAAAATATAAAAAAGGAGTAAAAACTCGTCTTTGTTAAAAAAATTGGATATGCCATTAGATTAGTTCTTTCAGTTTCATCAGACGTTAAAGGATATCATTCCTTCGTAGTGAATCCATCTTGGACAATCTATTCATGACCAGTCAATCTTCTAAGGAGGTTCAAGCGTATCGTTTAAAACAAAATTTAAATCAAATGCTGAATAAACTTTGTGAACTCCATGGCACGTTTCTGTGAATTTTTTTTTCATTAAAGAATTGTATAATTAAATCATTCACTAGTGTTAAAAATACTAATTAAAAAAATAAAGGACGAACTAAATAAATATATGAATTAATGACTTTATAAATACTTGTCTTCTCTTGTCTGAAAAAATTCTGCCATTACTAACACATTGATTATGAAACTGTACCATGGAGCAACCATATTTAATTTATACTTATCATAATATATTAATGGACCATTTCCATTAATTGCTACCCGTTCAAATTTTGACTAATTGACCAATATTATTATATAGAATTTTTTTTTTCATTTATTTAATTTTTGGTGGATAAAATCATCGAATATCTGCATTTTGATAGAAGGTAACTAACGAATTTTAATAGATAGAATTTGTAGTAGAGTAATTAGTAACTAAATATTATCATAGCTTGGAATTAATTATTATGAACAAATTTTTTATAAATGACAAGCATATAAAATTTAATTATGCTCCATGGTTATAGTTTCGATAGTTACATTTTGTAACTATAGTTATAGCAACGTTTGTATAATTCGTGTAGCATTAGTATACATTAGTATAATTCGCTATGCAATTCGTGATTTTTGTATAGAATTTGTATATTTCGCTATGCAATTCATGCACGACGTTTGTATAATAATTCTCTATACAATTCACAATAGATATTTCACTATACAATTTGATTCATGCATAACTTTTGTATAATCACGTACAACATTTGTATATAACTGTAATTACAGTCAGATGTTTGCCGCAAGTTGTAATTAATTCAAACTATAACTATATTAGCTAACTAGTAATTAGTATATATTTGTTTATCCGCGATGTTTTTCCTAATTATTACTAAGATTTGAGATCGTAGAATTTAAACTCAATGTTAATAAAGAAGGAATGTATAACTATACAACGAAGTCATTTCCTCACCGTAAGAGATGAGAAAAACGACATAATATTTAATTAATTAAAATATTTTTTCTAAATTAAATAAGTGCTTGAATAATTTATTGTAATTTAACGCCACATATAAACAATTAGACAGATTTAGGTTTGGGCATATTTATTTAAAAAAATGAGATTTAAAAGTGTTGTAGTAAATGTGAAATAAATAGACTAAAACTAATTAATGACTAAAAGGTTTAAAATATTACAATATGAAAAACTAATATTATATATTCAAATAATTATAGATTTTATGGATATAATTTATCAATCTGATTTGATTATTTTTAATTGAATCAAAACTAAATAAAATATTATCGGATAATAAAATGTAAAATTAAAATAAAAATCAAGTATCAATTTTTTCCATCGATTTGGTTTAGCACCAAACTGTAAACACCCCTAGGCCACCTCCAACTCCCCATCTCCTCTGATTTTGGGTGTGAATGAGACGGTTGAGTCAGTTATTTTTCAAAATTATATTATCTCAATTTTTTAAATATTTTACTATGTACAACCATAATCAAAATTTTAAAATCATCCCTATCATAATGGGTATTGGTGTGGTTCGATCAATTTCTTATTTTTTTAATTTTTAAAATATTACTTTAAAATAGATATTATAAATATTTTTTTCGCAAATATGTATTTGAAGAAACATTTTAATTCTTCACCAAAAAGTCAAGAATGTAAAATCTTGTTGCCGGGAGGTATGATCTCAAACATTATATAGGAGTGTTTGCATAGATCTTGTCATATTTGTTGACACCCAATTTTTACCCTCCACAGTGTCAATTTAATCATCGAGTTTTATTTTATTTTTTTTGTTTAAACAATTTTTAAACAATTATTTTAAAAAAAAAATAAAAATAAAAACTTAAAAACGGCGCGTGGCCCCCACGCGCCCCTAATATCTCCACTTCACCAGCTTCTTCTTCTTCATTTTTCCCCATTTCCCATTTTTCCCTTAAACCAAACTCTAGCCGCCCTCTTCTCCTTCTTCTCCTTCTCCTTCTTCTTCTTCTCCTTCAAACAAAAACCCAGAAAAGACAAATCCCCAACGTCTTCCTCCCCAAATCACGCTCAATCGACCAACCCGACAAGCTTCACTGTTTCCCAACGTTCCCCGACATCCCCCGCTCCCCACGATCCGTTGTCGGCCATGCGTACTTTTTTTCAAATTCAAATTGATCCATTTCGCCCTAATATCTACCTATAAAATCCCTCATCTTCTTCGTTTGAAGGGGAGCGGATTCTTGAGCATTGTTGATCCATAAAGACCCACAAAAGATTTTTGAACTAAATAAAATTTTCTGTTTAAGAAAACAGTTTTCAGAAACCAAATTCGATCTCGTCGTAGTTTTGTCAAGCTCGTCGTTAGCTTCGTGAAGCTCGTCGTCCCAGTTCCTGCTCCGACAAAAGTAATATCCCAATCTCGATTTACTTTCGAGTCTCATATATTGTGACTGAATGTGACGGGTGAAGTTATATCAAAGTATTTTGTTTGCATTTGGTTTGCTGACTGGAAATCTCTTTTGTGATGGGTTGACAGTGTAGTGATGTTGTTAGTAAAATGGTTTCCAGAGTCAGGTCATGTTCATTGTTTCGTCCAAATGTTCTATTCGATTCTTGCAGTCCCAGTTGGTTTTCTAACTTTGAACGTCTAGCAATGATTGAAAAAAAGGCTAGTGTTCACTGTTTCTGTGTGTTATGTGTTGAACTTGAATTGCAACTTTCAGCTGAAATGACTTCAAACTGATGATATTATGTCGAAAACACTCTTGTTCAGTTGAATGTCTTGTTCATTGTTGCTGTCATTTGAAAGTGTAATCTTAAGTTGCTAAGAGAATGCTATAACAGTGCTGGCCAGTTAGTATGATGACACCCTGTTTTGCTTTCAATCTGATCTCTGAATCCTAGGCACTTTCAGTTTCATTTCTATTCTATTTTGTTTTAAACGGAGTTCATCTTGCATCTCTCTTTCAATATTGTTGTTGTCAGATTTGTGAATGTTTTGAGGTGCTTGTCATCTAGTTTTAGTTTCCCTCTCTTAAGATTGTGTATGTTCTACTAATGTTGGTTTGAATCATGTATCATCATATGAGTCTTTAAATGTTTAGATTCTAAGAATGCATACATCTTCATCTACTTGTTTATCGGCCCTGTCTTGCTCTAGGCTGAAGCCTTTTAATCCCTGTAATTGGATATTAAGTCATCCACATGCTAACTGCCCTGACTATCTGTTGGTTTTCCCATCTAATAATCAGATTGTTTGGTTTTCCATTTTAAGAATCAGGTTGTTTCCATTTATGGTTTAGTTCCTCATTTAACTGCCATGGTTGTCCTCATCCATTTAATTGTTCGTTTGTTGTTGCTGTGCTATGTTTGTATTAGGGAGGGATCTAGTTAGTATAAAACCATTTAGTCTTGGTCCTAGTCTAGATTCCAAATTACAGGCATTTCATATTCTCTTCTGGTCCTAATATCTTAAAATGAGTTCATTCCGCAAGTTATGAATGTTTAAATGATAATGTGAAAGTTATTTTGTCTCTGTTTCGTTGTTCACATTCTATATCTGGTTGAACGAGCTAGTGATTATTTTGTTGTGTGGCCATCCATATCCCTCTCTTGTTTGTTATCTCTTTTTGTTTACTGCTATATTGTCAAGGAAATAAAATGTTGAAGTAATTGTTGTTTTCAGAAGCATGTCTTGGACAGTGATATTTCTGCTTCTTCAGAAAATGCTGTCAATCTGCTTTGTTTCTGTTTTAGTTGGTTTTCATTGTAATTTGATGGTGTGGTTGTTACATCGCGAAATGTTACATAAGATTCCATCATATAACCCCTTTTAGCTGTTGTCTAAACTTTCTTTACTGCTGAAATGATATGTGTGTTAATGGTATGCTGCTACAAATTATGCTACAACTTTGTGTGTGTTGATGATATGTTTTGCTACAACATATGCTTTAGTTATTCTCAAGTTTATCTATTTTCTATGCTTGTGTCTTCCTTAACCTTGCCTAGATGTATTTTTGAATCTTTCACTAATCCTTATTATTATTTTGCATGAATGATGCCCGAGCCCATTTTGGACTCCCCATCCTGCATTCTTGGGCCATGGAGGCCCAAACTTCCTCTTCTTTGAGCCAGCCCAAATTCCAGGAGCAAGAATCGCGTAAAGCAAAGACCCAAAGTCGCAACAAAGATTAAAATGGGATGAAGGCCCAAAATCATTTCAACTCTCTTTTTATATTATTGTTGTGTATTTGTATTTGTTTGTATGTTAACATTTTATTATTGGTTTCAATCTAATTAGATTCCACAATATGTCAAACCATTTATGTTATTTTTAAAACTTCTTTTTATATTAAAAAATATTTTGCATTAAAATATGAAATAAAATATATAAATTAAGAAAAGATAAATAAAAATAAAAGTTGCTATTTCATCATTTTAGTTAAAATTTTCAAGTTTGGTCAAGTCTCTTAAAATTAATCAATTTTTATAAAACAATCAATTTTTAAAAGTCAAAGTTAGTCAAATCTTCTAATCGCCGGATAACTGCATTTAGCAGCCATTTCGAGTGCGTAAAACCTTCTCGAAGTGGAAATGTGAACCCGAACCTGTTTCTTTGGATTTAAAAAGATTTTTCTGTTAGATCTTTTTAAATATTTATTGGCTTCCTAATTATCCGCAAAATTAGGTGGCGACTCTATCTTTTCACTTCGAATTTCGAAAATTGATTTTGCTCAAATTAATTGAGTTTTAAACCGATTTTTGATTTTCGAATTTTCTTTTCAAATAAAAGCCATTTTTCGACATAACAATATTGTTAGATGGATTATCTATTATAATATATTTTAAGTTTAAATCTAATTAATTAAAGACTAATTAAAAGGCAGGGACCCAAAATCGTATAGCCACCAGAGGCCTAGGATCTAGATTATATTTATATTTGAAAAATATTATAAATATATTTATATATTAATTTTAACATATTAGTATATAAAATATTTTTGCATTCATGTGAAGTTGTTCGATTCGATTCGAAAATATTTCAAATTTGTTTTATAAACTAAAAGGGCCATCCCAATTGTTTGGAATGATTATAAGTTTAAATAAAAATTCATAATTTTATTTTTAAAAATAATAAAAATTAATTTGATACGATTAAGTTTGATTGATTTTTTATATTCTTTTTTCATCCCTACTTCCATCTAATTAACCTCCACCCTCATGTCTCAATTATATGCATAATATTTTGAGATAATACATCTTTAAAAATATGAAAAATTTCAAAAACGTACTTATTTTACCGGAAAATATTTTCTAAGCAATAATTTCATTTACCTAACTTTATTTCAGATATTAACTGAGTTAATTGACCAAATAACTTTTTAAATGATGAGAATTTCAAGTTCGAGTTGATCTCTTAAATAAAAATTAAATTTGTCTAAAATGCTATTTAATTTCTTTAATTTCGATTTATGAGTTATTATATTATAATGAAATTTATCTTGTGGATTACTCTAAAAAAATTTTTTTTAAAAAAAAGGTAACTGCATGGAAGCATTAACTAAGTAAATTAAATAACGTGTGCATGTTTTTTCTTTTATTCCTTTTTCAGGACCATATATTTTGATAAATATTGGTTCAGGGGAGGTTTAGATCTATTTATTGTATTTCATTTCATCCTCTCATTTTTTATTCTTTTTACTAACTTTTCAAAAGGGAACAGGTCAAGTACTTTACACTATAATAATTGCCATTAGAAATTAATAATGTGCATGATTGTTTGTGACATTGTTATTATCAATAGTATTCTCTTCGTTCAACTTTATTTGGCTCATATATTATTTTAAAATGTCCAACAATATTTGTAGATCAAGAAATAGTTTTACACTTAATTCCTAATTTATTCTTATCATTAATTATTATCATTTTCCTATTATATTTTTCAAGACATCATATTTATTATATTCAATGAATAATTTGGTAAAATTATCCTATATTTACTACTTCTTTATCCCTGTACTAAGTCAATAGGAGCCAAGTAAAATTGAACGGATGGAGCACATAATTATACCAACCAAAAGGTGCTGCAATAAATTCAGGTCTCTTTTCAGAAAAATGTTGTATTAAAATTATTTTGAGATTTGATTAGTTATTTTAAGATTATTATTTCATCCTAAATATAGGGTAAAAATAATATTACAATTTTGAAATAATTAATTTCAGAATAAATTGTTTTTTCCTTCTCATCAAAGTTATTTCACAAAAAATTGCATGTTATCGTTCAGGAAGGATATATCTATCACTCCCAAAAGGAATACTTCGTTGATAAGTTAGCAAAGTCACTATTAGATAAGTTAAAATCCAAACCCGGATCTGGAGAGGCTGGTTTGAGCTCGTGAAAAGGAATTTTTGGTCATATCCATTGGGTTAATTAAATCTTAGTTGTGATAATTTACTCCAATTAAACATGCGATGAATTCGTCTTAGAATTAATTTGAATTAATAATCTCTAGTGCCAAATGAACCCATGGTACTTGATAATTAAAGTGAGATCTGCGAAGAGTAAAATATACGCAAACCTTACCACTACCTATAGAGATAGAGAAAATGTTGCCGAAAGACCTCGTCTCAAAAATATCAAGCCCCACCCTCTAAAATTAAGCAATTTAACTATCATACTTCATAAACTGAACCTTTGGCAAACAAATCGAAATGGAGGGAGTGTTATAAAAAATGTAAGGGTACATGAAAACATGATTTTAACCAAATCATTTCATAAACTAAATTTCACACTGAGATAATATTTAAATTCCTACCAGTCTTATTAAAACAATAATTAAACTCAAAGAAGTACAATTAGTATAATTAAATTCTAGCTAGCTAGTTGAACACTCAGAATACTGGAGAACCAATAGGTGAATTAACCAAATAATTAGGGAAATTATTATTCCAATTTTCAAAATCCCCAGAACAGCTTCCCATAAAATTATCCACTTGTAATCCATTTGTTGAATTTTGTGTATATTCCGGAAATACCCCTGAAAACTCCTCCATGAAACTTGGAACTTCTCTTTGGAGATAATCATCTTCAAAACATGAGTTGATTGTAGACAAATTTGGAGGATTTTGATGATCATCATCAACCTTTATAGTAGTAATTGGTACATCATTCACGAAGAAATTCTCTGAGGAATTTAACGTTGATGGTATCGATGATGATTCGAGGTTCTTGTTGCTCGAGTTATTAAGAAGAATGGCACTAATGTCATATATCGTTGGTAATTTTGTGCTAGACATTTGCCATGCTTTTAATATGTCAAGACAAGGGGGTTGTTGATAATAAGGTGATTGTTGGGAAATAGTACTATGGTTTTTAATGTTGCCATAATTGTGGTTAGTCATGTTATTGAAGAGGATTTTGGATTTACGTACAAGTCTAGCTTCTGCTTCTAGTCTTGCACTTTCCCATTCAGCCATATGACTAAGGTTTGCAACGTCTTTTGATGAGCCTGCACCATTTGGTTTGTGAGTCATTGGATCGATTCCCATTTTCGTTAACCTCTTCTTCAAACGCGAGTTCCAGTAGTTTTTTATCTCGTTGTCTGTTCTGTTTGGCAAGTAAGCTGCAATTGCCGACCATCTATTACACCATTGACAAAGAGAGGAACAAAAGACGATCAATATAATGTTAGAATAATCATATATGAAAAACGTTACGTACTATATAATTTACAACAAAAATTATCGATAGACAAAAGCTTGTTACGACTTATTCTGTTTTTATGGGGCTCAATTTTTTATACGAGGATTTTTCGAAAACAACTTTTCTATCTCTATGAAATATTGGCAAGATCTGTATACATTTTATCCTCCCCAAACCTCACTTATAAAATTCCACTGGTATTAGCAAAAATAATCAAAAGATCGTATTAGCTATGCATTATTTAGCAATAGATTATCAATCAATTTCCTATTTTGTTGTAGTCTTGGACCTTTGGATCAAACCAACCAATGATGACTTCAATTGAATGTGCACATTTCCACATAATATTGAGAGACAGAATCATAAGTAGCATTATTACTATTTGTTGCACACTACTAATAATCATAGACAGAATCATGAGTAGCATTAAGACTATTTGTGGCATATTTACTAAAAGAGAAGAAAACAGAATTGGGAAAGAATAATATTGTGCCAGAAACAAAGGTTATTAGTAATAATTTATGAGTTCTATCATCATTACTTGCTGTCCTCAATTTATGTGTTGTGTATTTTCTCTCAAAATAAGTATTATTCCCTCCTATTTTTTTATATGTCATTTTTATTGTAAATATATAATTCTTAATATATGATATTTTACAAAATTAATATATAAATGACACTGTTCTTCCTATTTTAAGAGTAACTTTCTATAAATATTTATCTCATATTATAAGGACACTTACTAAATTAGGATAGAATTAATTATTTTTTCTTATTTTACCTCACCATTAATTAGAACATTAATGATTTTTTCTAACTTAATTTAATGTACATTGATATAAATGAAGGGTAAAATGGTAAAATCTACTAATATATTAATAATTTTTTAATAACCATGTAAAATGAAAAGTGGCCTGATAATATGAACGGAGGGAGTAGTTAATAAGCTTAAAATATATCTGTCCAATGAGAAGAACTAAAAAGGCAATTAACATACATTAAATAAGGGCAAATTAAAATAGTAAAGTCTTTTTTTTCTAAGTGGAAGTACAATCACAAAAGGTGACATATAAAAGGGACTAGAGGGAGTATTTTATTTCTTCAGTTCACTTTTTGACTTGTTTAGTATTTTAAAAATTAATTTTCATTTTTATTTATCATTTTTAATTTATATATTTTTCATTTTTTATCGTCATCATTAATTATTTAATTTCTGAATTATCAACTAAATAATTAAAACAACAATTGACACTAATATTGTAATAAATATTCATATTAATCATTGTTTCTTTAGGGACATGTAGAATTCAGAGTGGACAAATAAAAATTCATAGAGAATAGCTTTTTTCACATTCATCAAGAAAAAAATAATAAATACTTGGTTGCATTTACTAAATC
Organism: Solanum medicagineum; assembly: GCA_026153255.1. Taxonomy (NCBI): domain Eukaryota; kingdom Viridiplantae; phylum Streptophyta; class Magnoliopsida; order Solanales; family Solanaceae; genus Solanum; species Solanum medicagineum. The sequence goes on along the minus strand of JAPFFP010000088.1, from coordinate 3,304,635 downwards.
ATCCTTATTTATTTGACATTTATTTTCTCCAAAACGATACTTATTTTGGGATGGAGGAAAAAATAATTTTTTTTCATGCTCTTATATTAAAGAATTACTTCTTCTTAATAGTGTTCCACGCTCAAGAAACATCTAATAAATATGGATGACTTAGTAAATTATATTGTGTACTTATATTTTTTCATATTGAGAAAGAAATTAAATGAGTAGTTGTTTTACAGAGTGGTAGTTAAACCATTTGTATTGTATACGGATGAAATATTGGCCAGTTAAGAACTCTCAAGTTGAAAAAATGAAAGATGTGAAAATAAGAATGTTGTGGTAATGTGTTGGCATGCTAAGAGAGATAGGGTTAGAAATGAAGATATACATCGAGATTACAAGATAGGAGTGGCCTTAGTGATGGACAAGATGTAAAAAGCAAAACTAAGATGGTTTAAACATGGAGATGCATGAATACCCCAATATGGAGGTGTAAGAGGTTGTCTATGAATAATTTCAGGAGAGGTAGAGGCAGGTCAATAAAGTAACGAATAGAGGTGATTAGATAAAATCGAGAATTTAACCTTAAATAAGAGGTTATGAAGGATATATATTATGATAAAAGATGGCTAATAAGTACTAGGGCGTTGTCTCACTTATCCTCGCATATAATGGCCGTAGTATTTCTCTTGTAGTTTCTTGGTTTTTGATTTCTGTTATTATCTATTGTCTCTTGTACTTTGATTATTGCACTATTTTACTGTAGTTATTATTTCTTCTTCAGAGTGTTTTATCATGTTTTCTAGTTTTTACCGTCTTTTGCTATAATTTCTTCTCTTTCATCATTTTTTTGATTTACTTTATTTTAATTTTCTTAAACCGGCAGTCTTATCCGAAATAATCTCTCAGGTAGGCATAAGACTTACATACAGTCTACTATTTATATACTTCACTTGTAAAATTACACTGAATATATTATTGTTAGACCGTAAAATAAGCCAAAACACGTTTTTTCAAGACAAAAGTACTAATTACTATATTGAATTTCGAAAGCACACTTATTTTTTTTGAGAGAGAGAAAGTAGCTTATATACCTATTTCCAAGAAGAGCATGAAGCTGAATGATGGTTCTTTCTTCTTCTAAACTGAATTTCCCTCTCTTGATATCAGGCCTTAGATAGTTTATCCATCTCAACCTACAACTCTTCCCACATCTTTGTAGACCTAAAAATAGAAAGGAAAAAAGGAGTAATTAGATCATGCTAGCAATTGTTAAAAATACGAAAAACTTTTGAAGTTTGCAGTCATAAATATTTATATGTTTATAAATTATTTTGTTAAGAATAAAACAAAAAATTTAAAGTTGACTAAAAAAACAAATATATCACATAAATTGAGACGTAAGAAATAATTGAAATTACCAGCTTTAGCAGGCAAAGCACCCCAACTACCACAACCATGTTTTTCAATGAAAGACAATAGTTTTTGATCTTCTTCTTGTGTCCATGGACCTTTCTTCAATCCTTCTTTATCAGACTTTCCCATTTTGTGTATTAAATTAATAACAGCAAGAGGGAATCAAAATCAAGAAAATTTGTTAAATTTGTCTCTCTTTTTGGGGAAATGAGAGAGATGGTATATGTCTGTCTATATATAAGCAACAAATGAAGAGATTTATAAGTTTGTACCTTTGTATGATAAGAGAGTTAGCTAGCTGCAATATAAATAAATGCTGAGGGGTTGGTTGTGGGGTGGGGGGTGCTGTTGGACAGATTCTTAATATTTCTTCGGTTCGTTTTTATTTGTCTATTTTAGATTTTATATGTTTTTTAAAAATTAATAATTAAATTATTTGAGTATTTTTAGCATCTATATTAGTTATAAATGTTTAATATTAAATCTTAAAAAATAAATAATTAATATTAAGAATAAAAAACATAGAAAACATAGTTGTCTTTTTAAAATAAACTGAATCTATTTTTGAAATAGTCAAATAATAAAAATAAACAAAAAAAGTAATGGTAAACATAGAAACACACTATGACAAACTTGGACAAAATTAAGATTCTAACTCTCTAATTATCTTTTTTTTTTTTGGGTAATGAACTCTCTAACTATATACTAGCAAACCATGGATAAAAGACTAAGAGGTGTTAAATTGAAATAAATTTGAGCAGATTAAAATAAATTAAGTTAATAAATGAGAGAATCATGACTCGAGCTAAAATACAAATCATAACTTAGTCTTTTAATTCTTTTTAAGTTTTAATTACTTTATTTTTTAAAAAAAATTAAGTATCTAATAACTTGAATCCTATTTTTCTTTTTACTTATAATTATATATCTCATCTCAATGTTTTATAGAGTGAACTAGATTGAATGAACAGTAATAAATAGACGGCTCAATAATCTATTTAAATTTGAACCAATTATACGAGTTATGTTTTCACACTCTAATTTTATTGGTTATAAATGAAAATCATCTATCTATAGAGTTCAACAAATTGATATATATATGTACCCTTTTTCTTCCTTTTATTCTCAACCAAATATATATATATATATATAATCAAAAACTTGTGTTTACGTTATTTATTGACAAAAAAAAAAGAAAGATGCATTGTACAGTACTATTATAAATTAATTGCATAATTTTTTTAATCAAACAAAAATCGACCCTTCGATCCTCTCTAGCTCCGCCTCTTATTTTTGACCAACATGTTTCCCCATTCATCAATTTGTACGTCGGGTATTTGGGTGATATATTAAGGTAGAACCAAAGATGAGATGTACAACATTTATTGATTTCATTCAAAAAAAATAATTAAAAAAAAAGAGATGTACTACATGTATTTAATAATCATAAATAATATTGGGACTCTGATGACGAATATCTCAACTAACTTGCTTTATATTGATAAAAGTACGTATATTGACAGTTATTATTGTATTAATTATACTCAATGTACATGTCATTCCCCCGCCAATACTAATTTAATATTTTAAATTAAAAAATTAAAAATTATATCAAAAATATTATAAATTATAAAAAAATTTTCCATATCAATATGATGAAATGAATATTTTAAAATGTTGAACAAAATTCATATCGTTTAATTAAAGAGAATTATAACAATAAAAAGAAACAGAAAAAGTACTTACTCTTTTTTTTTAATTGCCACTTCACGCTTTTCAAAATTAATTGACTAACTTTTAAAATAAAAAAAATTGTATTAGAAATTCAATTATTTACACACTAATTAGCTAAAAATTTAATGTTTAGAGTACTTTGTACTCCCTGCTGTGTGAATATTGATTATATTCAATATTTTAGTTCTCTCTCTTCTTGTATAAAAATAATTTGTCATGATAAGATCTTTCATAATTCTAGGGAAAGTATTAATTAGATATAGTTTTTTTTTAATTTTAATCTATTTAATTATGTACCTCTTAATTTTTAAAATAATCAATGTTAAAGACACAAAATAATAATTAGTTCTCTTTTAATTTTTTTTAAAATTAAGAATGTTGAAGTATTCAGAATAATTATTTATAGTAAACATGACAACTTAACGAATACAGAGAATAATACTCTTCTCTTTTTTTAACATCAAGTTTTATTTATACACTTATCAATAATATATGTAGTAAAATCTCATGTGTGATCTAAGAAAGATGAAGTATATGAGTCTTATTGCTATCGTATAAGGGTAGAGAAGTTGTTTCTATAGACCCTTAGCTAAAATAAAATATATATCAAACAAGTAGAAAAAAAATACAACGAAAAACACCACTAGCAATAAATATACATACATACTTATATATATATTTTATTTTTGTTAAATTAATTATGTATTGCAAAAGTAAGTACATTGACAGCTACAATTATTCACGATAAGTCATGCTCTCTACTAATTTTGGCAAAATAACAAATTCATATCCTATGAAAATTAAAAAAAATTCACTACATTTTACGACAAAATAATAGTAGTAGTACTAGAAATTAAAATATTTAGACAATAATTACCTAGAAATTTAATGTTACGTGACTTTTGAGTAACTATATCATTTTTAATATTATACGTAATTGACTTCTTATATAAAATTAAAATATTGTTTACTTTGCATGAAACCAAGTGGTCAACGTCAATGCATGCACGTTTTTAATGGATACACAATAAAGTTAACTCGACAATTTTAGTTCAAACTTTTATTTATGTTAAAGTTTTATTTAATACGTGTAAATAATTTATTTCAAATTAGATTAATTGTCCTAAAATCTAAAACTCATCGAGTTAAAATTTTGATTCCTCTTCTGACCAATGAAAAGTGAAAAAATATGAAGAAAAAAAAGAGACATAATTAATTTGGGAAGTGATAATATCTTTTGATCAATGTTTAATGATAGTATTATTTATGAGCTTATATATATTAAGTCAGTACAGTATCACTTTCTTTTCAAATTGGGGATATCGGACTTAGTTATCAAATAAGTTCTTTCAGCTAAGAACGAATTACAGGTACAAAATCGATTAAAAGGTCTTCAACGATAGCTATGAAACGATCAAATCGGCTTGTCTTCGATCTGTCAATCAATTTTTTTTCACTCTCTATTCTCAGTCAATCCATTCATTCGATTTCTTTTGTGTTCTAATAATAAATTGAAAACTATTTTTTCTTCTTTGTTGTTTATATATATTGAAAGAGGGAGAAAAATAAAACTAGAATTTTAACTTTATGTGTACACATCATTATATGTTAATAATTGTGATTTTGAAAAAGATAAAAGGATTGGTGGTTATTAAAGGTGAAGACGCCTAAAACTTTATTACTATGTTTAATATTTGAAAGCGTGTGACCATATAATAAAAAAATGAGTACGTAAACACAGGCTTTATAATAATTTTTTTTTCAGATTTGGTGAAAATATAATAATGAGGCCCCTCTATTTATGTGTATATTTAATAAACTTTATGGCTAATGCAACCCACAAGATGGGACATTTAAATTTATGATTTTGGTCCGTCTCTTTCGTAATTAGTAATCTGTTACCAAGGTCTAAATTAAAATTAAAATCAAAATTAAATTACATTATAATTAATTACTATTTTTTAAACTTCAATGAATTATATTTCTCAATTAATTTCTCAAATGATCACTTAATTAAAAATAATTATTTCTTGATTTCAATTTTTTTCTCATGGTGATGTCATAATGATATTATCTAATGAATTGAGAAAAATAAAAATTATGAAAAATATATAGAGAGTAGATTATCATTACGATATTTTTTGATATTAACTATATATACATAAAAAACGATATATATACAATATATTTTGAGGGATTTAAATTAAACCCCTTCCGCTCCTCTAGTTTCGTCGTTGATCACAAGTGTAACTTATAATAATTATTATTATTCGAACATGCAACCATATGTAATATCTTTTATATAATTAATTGGAAGATATTATGATGTGTAGTTGGAAGATTGAATAAAAAGTTAATGACACATGCAAAATTAAATAGTAGGTCAGGGTACAGACAGTGGGATGGTGAGTATTCAATTTTTAATGAGGGAAATATACAAAAGAGGATAATTCTATTGAAATGTTTAATTGACAATGATAGTTATGTTTAACAAATAAGAAAACGACCAACAGACAAATGCATGGGATGTTCATGGATCGATTGATCAAAGTCAAACTCAAAATCAAATCAAATTAATTATAATATATATTTATCGATTTCGATTTAATTCGATTATTAACCATAGGGTGTGGGATGGGGTAGGTAGATAGGGGTGGTTGGATACTGGGGGTGGGAGGAGGATTGAGGATGTGTTTTTATAAATAGGGAAAGAAAAAATTCTCAAATTTCTAAGGAAAATATTTTCTTCTGTTTTACAAAAGTGAGCTCATATATGAGATATCCATATTTTATCTATGTCCATATTTTAATGAGTTAAAACAAACTAATTAAAACATAAATGATCCAACTCATTAATAAATTTAAAAATATATGCTAAATTGTCATATTGATTGAATTAAATAGTACTCAGTATTATTTACTTGCAACATAATGTTCACATATCAGATGATACGAGGGTTCATCAAAGAAGACATGAGAAAATATATTTCATCAAAGTTTTTCTTCATTAATCATAATCACAAAGAAATGAAACATCCTTTTGAATAATGAATTCATCTCTCTAATTCTTTTCACTTAAATATTATATTTCTCGTCTGCAACAAAATAATATACATTCTTCAATGCATGGAGATCAAAAGGGGAGATTTTTTAGTATATTATTTGTAAATGTTCATTTGCATTATTAAACTATAACCTCTGATTACATTAAATTCAAAGTACTAGTTTAAATAGATGCATTTGGTTCATAACGTAAACACTTGGAAAGGATAAATTAGGATTAGAGTTGTCAATATGGGTCAATCGGTCCATCCTATCCGGACTAGTCTTTATAGGCTTTAGAATTTGACAGGCCAGGTCGAGCTAGTCTCTTTTTTTTTTATGGGCTAAAACATAGTCAGCCCAACCGATTTATACACGGACCGCGGACTTTGCTGAGCCTCCATATTTTTATTCTTATATTTTTAATAAATTTTTCACTTAAATTATAATTTAAACATATTAAAATAAATAGCAACAGGACAATAATACATAGTATTAGTGTTACTATTACTCCCTCCGTTCATCTTTACTTGTCCACTATACTATTTTGAAATATTCAACCATACTTATTCACTTCATGAAATCAAGAAATAATTTCAAACACTGTTTCTTAATCCATGTGCTAAATCAATAAAAGACAAGTAAAAGATGGATAGAGAAAGTACATATTATAAAAATATAATTTGTATCTAAATTTTAATATTTAAAAATTTTAAATGAACGTTGAGTTTGAACTCTTATTATTTTTACTACTCTATTTTATTTTTTAATTATTTTTTAATTCGACCCACGGGCCGACCCAACTCATATTACAAAAATCCCACAACTCATATTATAAAAGTCCCACAAATCAACAGACCTATTCAGGCCGGCTAAAAAGCCTATTTTTTAAATAGGCTTCAAAAGTCGTAGTCAACCCTGCTAAATCACAAATTAGATCAAACCGGCCCAATAAACCTAGCAAATTAGGACTGTGCAAAATTCAAATCAAATCATTTTCCAAATGAATTTTTGATTTATTGGACTATTCAGTCAAATTACTGACTTATTAGATTTGGTATCGATTTTTTAAAAAACTGTAATAGATTATCGATTCGGGTGTCGAGTTTTAGGATTAAAAATTCGGGGGACCCGACACCCCGATAGTGATCCAATACATTAACTAGGCCTTTGAGACGTGCTAAGCTGAACTGCTAATTTCCAAGTAGGGCTATCCAACATTCTTTTATTACTCTTTCTTTTCAAAAGATTTTCAATTAGGATTAGAAACTAGAAAGTCCTATCGCGACAGTCGTGCCTCCCGCCTCGCATCTCAGTTCTCGCTCTCAACTCTCTTGGTGTTGAGAAACTTGTTAGAACAATTATACTGTCACCATAATAATGTAATTTTATATTTAACAAAATATAGAATTCTGAAAATTATTTAAAATAAAAAATACTATCATTATAATGTTTTAAATAATTTAAAAGATACACTTGAGTCGTGCTGGTATTAAACAAGTCTTCTTTATTTAGATAGAAGATACAGGAATTAATTAACCATGAACAAGTTATTAAGAGGAAATAAAATATAAAAGACCATGTTTTAAAATAGGAAAAAGGGCGTAAGGCAGAGAAAGCAAGAAGCAATTTTCTCGTGTACCTTGTATATATTTTGCAGTAACCAAATATGCCTATTTATAGGCCAAATAGATGGTTATTGTAATGACAAGTGTCCTAGACACTTGGACAAAGAATTCTCATGCAAATGGTAACTAATGGACAAATGTCCTATTTAATGCCAAATGTAAAAAATAAAGTGTCATGTCTCCAAGAAACAACTTAGAATATATTTAAATTTAAATACATAGAATTATTTTAAAGTACATAGTATAAATTCTTTTGAAATAGTTAAAATAAATTACTTACAATCCCCCGTATATCAAAAGAATTTATAGAAAAATTTTAACTTGTTGGATAAATAAGAACAAAATGCAATAAATTTGGTGTCTTTTGAACTATGAACTAAACTTAGATTGATAAAATTTAACTTACAGAATTACAAGTGAAATATAATATTTCTATGAACCAATAATTTTTATTGTAAGTCAGAGATTTTTCCAATCACATTTTGACCTCAGTAATTTTGCTATTCAATGTTATTTTGTGTCAATAAGCCATGCGCGTGCCTGGTTATTCCTGAGAGCTCTAGAGACTAGGCCAAAGTCTCATAGGAGC
>JAPFFP010000088.1:3256962-3288114 GCA_026153255.1 Solanum medicagineum | reverse complement strand
AATTCACCAAGATCTATTCAAATATAGCATCATAATTATATAATGAATCTAACGACACTAAAATCAATTAATTTGGGTGAAAAGGATAAAACGGTCCAAAAATTTTGTCGCCAGAAAAATAGTGTCGGAATCTGAAAATTTTTACATAAAAATGCTTCCCAAGTGATAAGGAATTCAACGGCGAAAACCAATTAAAAAACGGAGCTAATATGAGAAAGAAATCGCATGTTAAAGTTTCGAAATATATTAAAAACGCAGCAGCAAGATCACGAATTTTACCTCAAACGACGCACCAAAATCAATTTCTGAAGTTCCCACAGTGTTCTCCTCGAAAAAATATACAATTTAACCTTTTGAATTGCTCAAATTCGATCAAAATTGAGAGAGAAATTGTTGGTTGAAGGAAATCTCTTTGATTCTTGAGTTATTGACTTAGAATCTTTAGAGTTCTTGATGAAAAACCCAACATTCTTGAAAAAGAAGAATGAAAAAAATCCTTTCTTGGGATTCTTGAATTCGTCTTCTTGAAACCCTAGGTTATGATTTAAGATTCTATTAGAGATTCATGAATAGATAAAGAAATCTAGGTTGGGTAGCTTGAAATTCATGAAGAATAACTTACCTTGAGGAGGAATCTTGGAAACTAATCCTAACTTGATGATTTTCTTGATGATTCTTGAGTGTTTATGTTTAGGAATGAAGGAGAGGTTTTTTTTTTAATTATGAGAACTGACATTTTATGCGTTTTGGAATCTTAAATAGACCCCCAAAAGTTTTAGGATAAAAGTACTCTCAAAATAAAAGGAAAAAAAATGTCATGGCTTATCCAGTAAGGGTCCGCGTCAGGTCTGCGCGCGCTCCGGGCAACCTTTAGACAGCTCTGCTCTCCTTCATTAAAATGGTTATAACTTTCTACTCCGAATTATGATTAAGGCAAAATTGGATGCGTTGGAAAGCTAATTCAAATACCTTCGATATGATATATTTATGGATCACCTAACTGATTATACTTTAGGAGATATGGTCATTTGAAGTTGACCCTTTTATCGACTCATACGAAAACTTAGTGCTAGAAATTCTTTGGACTTGGCTTGATGTAAAAGATCGCTTATGACTCTAAACCACATCTAATATAATTCAAATACTTAGGAATTGATCCTAGCATATATATACAACCTAACAGTCACTGGTCCATCTACCTTTTATAAAATCTTACGTTAGAACTCAAATATTAAAAAAAAATTTAGCTTAGCTTCATACTAGAGGGTTCGTGTGACCTTAGATCTTCTCCAATTCTATTCCCACATTAAGAATTTGACTTTAACACTTATAGTCAATTAAAAATCATTAACCAAAATCCTATATCCTATGAAGAATGGCTCAGTCATAGCTTAAAAAAATTTGGGGTGTTACAACCACTCAAAAATATTTTAATTATACTCCATAGCTATAGTTTGGGTAAATACATTTCGTAAATATAGTTATAGCAGTGTTTGTGTAATTTGCGCAATATTCGTATACATTTGTATACAATTCATAGTTTTTTTTATATCATTTGTACATTTCACTATACAATTCATGCACAACGTTTATATAATTCTCTATATAATTCATAGTATTTGTATATTTCGCTATACAATTTGATTTGTGTACAACTTTTGTATAATCGTGCACAATATTTGTATAAACCATGCGATTATACAAAAATCAAACTGTATTTGTATATTTCGTTATACAATTTGATTTGTGCACAACTTTTGTATAATCATCCACAACTTTTGTATAAATCACGCGAATTATACAAAACTTAAACTGTAATTACAACTAGACGTTGCCGCGAGCCATAATTAATTCAAAGTTCAAACTATAATTATGTTAGCTAATTAACTAATATATTTGTTTATTCACATAATTTTTCTCTATGTGTACATTCCAATGTACCAAACATACACTCGATTCACACCCAATAACTTACACACATGACATAAAAATAACATATACTCAATAAACATTCAATATATAAAATTGATGATAGACAAAACACGAGTATTATTGAAGAAAAAAGATTATGTTGCAATAATCTATCTCAAATAATGACACAGTAAAGATTCAACTATTACTCCATTTCAATTTGTTTAGCGTATTTTTTTTTCAATTTGTTTAATAAATAATGTTCCTTCTATTTTTTGACAATTTTTAATTTCCCGCTTGATATATTTAAAACTACAAGATTAAAAACTCATATACACTAGAGAACATCAACTAGTACAAAGTATAAACAACATGAAACACTATCAAGACTCACTAATGTGAAATCAGATTAATTTGAGGTTGAAATTTTATTTAGACAAGTAATTTGAATTTTTAACTTGTAGTATTTTTTTTCCTCTTAAACATGAAATATAAATTTTAAAAATACCAAAATTTCCTCAACTGATATATAATTTTATCAAATGAGCAAAATATAGTTATCACAATGTTGTGTTAAATCGCATATTTTCATGTTCTTTTTACAAATAAATGCTTTCGAGTATATGTTATTGCAAGTTTTCAAATGCACATAATTTTATAAAAATTTACTAGTTCAAAAATTTAATACCATAGGTCTTTCTGCGAAATATAAACTTATGAGTTAAATTTAAACGTTTTCAAAGAATGAAATCACAACTTGAAATTTGTAATTCTACTTTTCATAATTTGAAATTTCAAATCCTAATCTAAAATTGAGATTTGAATGTTTGTCCACATTTAATAAACAAACCGCGATTTCATATCAAAACCTCAAATGATGGCCAAATGCCTACGAAGTAATTTGTTCTCATTGCTTAAAACAGAGTTACACGATATTTATATTGATAGAAAATATTAAAAATAGTTGAGGCATCGCTAGCTAAGCCTGAACACCACCATTCTTTTAAAAGAAAGAAGGAAACTACAAACAAGGCATGTGATGTTTACAATATTTTATCACTAAGTAAACAAATTCATGACTCACATTGTAATGCTACTATCTTAGCATCGTACTCTTTACTTTCAATACCGTATTCGTGTCAAATTCTCTAAAAATATATTACTTTTGACGAATCGACACCCACCAACTGACACTTTTAAAGAGTCCGAGTAACATAGACTACATGCCTCATAAATGGAACCCTGTCCACCTTTGAAAACTCTGCAATTCATTTCCTTGAGACACTGCCATACCAATCCCACTTCTTCCATTTTTCCCAATCCCTCTATAATACAATCTCCATTCATGATCTCGATGATCTCCATCCATTTCAACAAGATATGGTGATCCCACCCCTTCACTATCCCACCCCCCGTCTTCACATCTCTTCAACAATGGATTGTTTTCTTCAACTCTTCTCCATCCCTTTAATCCATCTGATGACATTGCCATCCCAATACTTCTCCTACCATTTCCATCCACACCTTCATAAATCATCAAATACTTCCCATCTTTTCGATTTCGTACAACATGTGGATTCAACACTCCTAGTTCATCAAAACCACCAATACCTCCTCCTCCTCCAATGATCTTCCCTAACTTTAACCATTTCATTCCATCTCTTGACCTTGCTATCCCTATTGCAAAGTTCCCTTTTTCGACGTCGTATGAATGGTAATACATTCTTAAATCACCATTACTATGGTAAACTACTTTTGGTGAAGCTATAAACAAAGAATCCCATTCACCATCTAAACCAACATCAAATAAAGCACCAGAATGATGCTCTCCTTCAATTCTTGCCCAATGCTTACCATCTTGGCTCATTGCTAATCCAGGCAAAGACTTATAAATCTTGCCATTTCCAATCTCAAATCCCAATCTATCTAAATCTTCTAAAGATTCAATCTTTTCAGAACAACAACCAGTATAGTAAAGCCAATAAACAGAACTATTAGCTCTTACTTTAGCACTTGACATAATCACAACCTCACATGGCCTAATACTTTGTGTATCAAAACCCCACCAATCATCACCACAATTCATAACAATTTCACCCCTTTCCCAATGAACCCCATTGCTAGAAACAGCTAAACCAATTGACTCTTTACCACCATTACACCTCCCATGGTACCACATGTACCATCTCTCTTCATCATCACTAAGGTACCTTTTCACTACAGGTGAACCAATTTCAGAGCTGTCCCAAGAATCTTTTTGCCCTAAATCAAACACTAAACCCCGCGAAAATGAAGAGATTGAAGAAGATAGAGGTTGATTTGAAGTGGGTTGTGGTTGGATTCTTGAAATTGAGTCATTTAACAAGGACCCATCAGCTGCATTTTCTTGATTTGCGTTTGGTTTTGCACTAGAATGAAGTGGAAATAGTCTAATACTTTTGGTTCCGAGTTCTTGGAAACTGGATTTAGGTTGAAACCATTTTGGGGTTGTTAAAAATGTTAACTTGGTGATTCGTGAAGCATGAATTGGAGACGTAATGGAGTTTATGGCTTTGACACCAGCCATTGTTGATTTGCTGAGTAAAGAAGGTAGAAACGAATGGCCAGGAAGAAACTGAAGTACCATTCAGTATATAACACGTCTCCAATTTGGAAACCTTTTCGCTTATCGAAATCAAACAATATAAATTTTGATTAATATTTTCAGATGTATTTTTTCATCATATTAATATAAAAAAAATTTACAACTTATAATATTTTTCCTGTAATTTTCAACCATCTAAAGTTTGGATTTTAAATAATAAATTTAACTGTATTAATTTAGTTTTGAACGATAAGTTGATTTCGAAAAATGAAACAGTTATCGCAAGAAATAATTTAACTGGTTGATTATTTAAATTCTTACCTTTCCCTATTTTTACTTTTGAAACAAGGGAAAAAAGAAAAATACATGTTTTTAACCTCAAGTGAAAATGATCTTTCATGTCTATATACAAATTGAACTTTGTTTAAAAGAAAATAAAAATAATTAAATGTCTTTTACGTAAAAATGAATATATAGAGTTTGATTATTAATCAAAGTTGAGGAAAATTTTGATTTTTAAAGTAAAGTTAGAAGGGAAAGTAATTTTCACTCGAAAAAATATTATATGTCACCATTCTGCATCTAAATATGATTCAAAAATGAATATTTTTAAATATTTATTAAAATTCATATAATTTAATTTTGCAAGAAATAAAATATAACAAATATTTAAGATCAAAGTTCCACAATCAAAAGTGAAAAATGAAAACCAAAAGATAAATAAAGTGAAAAAGAGTGATATTTCAAGATCAAGCCATAAGATTTCAATTGCCTACTTTGCTACTCAACCTCAAGGGAGGTATCTAATCTAGTCAAAACTTAACAATTCAATTTTTTCCGTCTTTATTAAAAATATATTGAATTAAATTAGAAGGGAAAAAAATGATATCTGAACATAAAATAATTGTACATGATTTGATAGAAAAAAAATATCTCAATTTTTTATAAGATTTTCGATTGGTTAAATTGTTTTACTTAAGGAAAAGGTTGATTTTCTGAATGTTTTCTATTACAAACAAATGGAATATATGCAAAATATATGCAAACTTTATTATTATCTCGTGAAACTAAAGAAATTATTTTTTAAACATCTTTGGCTTTCCAGTAACAAATCAAAGTGCAAAGAGTATGAAAGCAGTGGGGAAAGACATAATAATTAACAAGAAAGCACTCCAAGTCCTGGAAGAAAGGAACAAGAACAACATAGCATGATATTTGGAATATATTAAATAACAGACCATGATAGGCATCAAAAGCTATCAACTAATCTTTTACCCTAATACATATTTTTTACACTCTCTATTTAAGATCATGTATTTGATAAGCTAAAATTGTATCAAGTCCTGTCTAATCCCCTCTTCCTAATATTTTGTACCTCTCCCCGTACCTACTATAACCAACCTCTTGCACCTCCCATTATAGGGATTTGCTCATTTCCTTTTCATATGTCCAAACTATCTCAATCCCACTTCTCTTATCTTACCCACTATCGGGTCCTATTCTACCTTATCCCGGATATCATTATTCCTAATCGTATTGCTCCTTATACGCCCACACATCTATCTTAACATTCTCATTTCTGCAACATTCATCTTCTAAACATGGGAGTTGTTCATTAGATGTCACTCCCTAAGCAACATAAATGGTCTAATCCCTACTTCATAAAGCTTACTTTTAAGTTTGATGGTACCTTTTTATTACACAAGTCTTCACTTCATCTATGCCCCACCACTATGATGTGTAATATTATCATCAATAACTCCACTTTCCTGAATTATAGTCCAAAGTACATGAAACTATATTTCTTGGCAATAGCCTAATGTCAAGCTTCACTTCCATGCTTATCTCTTGCATTGCATCACTGAATTTGCACTCCAGATACTGTGTGTTGGTTAGTGCTTAACTTAACCTTCTAGAGTTAAAGTTTGTGTCCATACTTTTAAACTAGCATTATAACTCCGCCGCATGTTCATCAATCAATATTATATCATCCGCAAATAACATACACCAAGACATCTCATTCTAAATATACTTCGTTAATTCATTCATCACTAAAGCACGTCATAAACATGCTTCAAATATTTTTCAACTTCAATTGAAACATATCCGTAGTTTTATAACTTATTAAGATTAATGTGCATACTTAAAAAATGTGATTAATTTATTTACGTCGTGAGTTCTTGAAATCACACATAAAACTTTTTTTAAAAAAATTGAAGCTAAAGTAGTGTTAATAAGAACATTTTAATCATGTATTCAAACACTTAATTGAAAAAAAGTTTAAACAATAGTCCAATATATAATTAAGTTATACAACAATTTTATTTTTATTAATAATAACTAGATTCATAAAATTGTTTAAAATAACAAAAAAATTTTTTTTTTAAAAAGCAAATATGGTTTTGGAGAAGTGAAAAAAAAAAAAGTCAATATAAAGAAAAGAAGAAGTCAATTTAGATCATTTTCTTTTCCATTTTCTTCTCCACAACCTCTCAAACAAACTCTGAAGGATTATAACTTATATCACCGGAACCAATTGAACCGGCACCGGTCCACGTAACTAAATAAAAAAAACCGGTCGCCGGAGAGGAGAGGGCGTTAATCGGAGAAGCCCTCTCAATCTCCGATCAAAAAAATAAAAACCCTAAAATCTGATATATGCAGATTGCTATTGATTTCATCATCACAATCGTTCAATCATATGGTTCACATATTTCCATTTTTTGATGCGCCGATCCAATGCCCGGAAAATAAAATCTGTTGATAACAAGAGTCAGACAATGGAATCGGCTAAATTGCAATACCGACCTAGTAGATCTTCTTATCGGAGTCCTAATCGGAACAGTTCTAAGTCGAAATCGAGAATCGTTTGTTACGCTTCGATAGTGTTTTTGATTGCTTTTTTATGTTACGTTTTTGTGTTTTCGAGTCATGTTAGGTTTTCTGCGAAGAGGAAATATGGGATTGTGATTGATGGAGGAAGTACAGGAACGAGGATTCATGTGTTTGAGTATGAGGTTAGGACTGGGGTACCTGTGTACGATTTTGGGAATAAGGGATTGGTTTCGATGAGGGTGAATCCGGGGTTATCTGCTTATGCTGACGACCCGGTGTTGGCTAGTGAATCGGTTGCAAATTTGGTGGAGTTTGGGAAGAAAAATGTACCTAAGGAATATTGGAGTTCGACTGAGATTAGGTTGATGGCTACTGCAGGAATGAGGTTATTGGATTCTGGTGTACAGGAGAAGATTTTACAAGTGTGTCGAGGGGTACTGAGGGATTCCGGTTTCAAGTTTAAGGATGAATGGGCTTCTGTTATTTCAGGTATGAGGAATGTGTTTGTACTTCACTTCTGCTTGTTTATGCAATGCAATGTGTTTTGATTCTATGTGAAAGTTGTTGGTTTTGAGCTGCAGTTGACATTTTTATTGGTTTTCCTCCTGAGTTTTTGACAGTTATTTTTGTCTTTTTGATGTATAACTCTGCCCATATGATCTCGTAAAGCATATAGCACTGATAAAAGAGGAAGCTTGTGGTAGTGGTAGACTAAAGTCGGGGTAAAAATTGTTAACTACTAATCAAGAAAAGGTCTAATAAGTCCTTCGAGTGGCAAACTCAAATTGTAAATTTTGCACATCAATGATCAATGGAGTCCACTGGGTATGTTGTTGTTGTAATGATCAATGGAGCCCCTGTTTGATTTTAAAAAGAAGTCTTTCGAATGGTGAATTAGAGTAGAATGGATACAGAGGATTCATACGACTGTCTTCATCAAGTTTAGAATTTAAAATACTTTGTGTATTGATATGATAAAGTTTTTATATGTTTGAGTTGTGTACAGTGATATGCTATAGTAATAGTCATTGGCTTTTTCTGAACTAGAGAATGTAGCTCCAATCCTTTTGACCTAAGTTGCTCGGACTCTCCAAAAACATTGCCGCACCCGTGTCGGATCCCTCAGAAATGCAATATTTTTGGAGAATCCAACACATACCTGTTGACATTCTTTTAAGAGTCTGAGCAACATAGCTTTTGACAATGAAACCAATATGGTAATACACTGAAGCTAAAATTGAAGCAACCTATGACTGTAGATCCTGTAGGTAAAGTTTCTGAATTTAATGGTATGAGAATATTCTGGTTCTCTATGTCTTACTTTGAGTTGAAGTAGGTTTTCATGCACCTCCATTTTCTATATAAATGTCTGTAATCTCCGACAATTGCTAGTTGCCTAATTAGGTTTGAGGGAAATGCTAGAATCTGGCCCTCTTGTCACATTAACTTTTCCCACGATGTATGTTGTAATGACGTATTAGCTTCGATGTAACTGGTTGGAAGGTATGCAAACACTTCATTGTAGAGTACAACTGTTGCAGGGTTGCTACATGTTAGCAAAATTAACAACATATTTGTATTGATTGTAGGATCTGATGAGGGTTTATATGCATGGGTTATTGCTAATTATGCTCTTGGTACTCTTGGTAGTGATCCTTCGCAAACAACTGGGATAATTGAACTTGGTGGTGCATCTGCACAGGTTGGTCTCATCATTTTGAAATTTCAATTTATTACCACTGTTGGAATGTTTCAGCTTATTGTATTCCAGCTGCACTTGTCATTTTCTTCTAAATGGAGTGCAGTAATTGCATGAAACTCACAGAAAATTCAACTGCACAACTAATAGTCCTCCTTGTGTTTTCTGTACATTTGAAATTATTCTTCAGTTTGCATGAAGTAACTTCAGGATAAGAACATGACTTTTCTGTAATTTTTGCTGTCTGATCTATTCAGGTAACTTTTGTTTCTAACGAGCCTATGCCCCCAGAATATTCTCGTACCATTAAATTCCGAAACTTTACCTACAGCATCTACAGTCATAGCTTGCTTCAATTTGGTCAGGTAACTTTTATTTCCTAGTTAGTTATTTTTTCATGAACATTGCAAAATTATCATCTATCCTTTTGTTCTCTCAACTGTACTGTCATCGGTGATTACATGATTAAATATGCTACTGTATTCTGCATTGCATGCTAAATGTTGTGAAACGGTGGCTGATAATTCAACATCATTAGGAGCACTTCTGCCCTCAGGACTTAATTATTGCACTTCAACATCTCACAGGGCTTTGAGCTAGTGTAAGAGCGAGGTGTGTGATGTGTGGATTAGCCACACAACATGAGTACAAGTCCAGCCTCAGAATATAACTTGGTATTTAAGTAGAGAAGGGTAGAGGGGAAGACATTATCCCTGAGTTTTGAACCGTGCTCTAGCTGGTCCTCAAGAATTTCTTGGTTATATAAAATACAAAAGAAAAAGGTAGACAATCAAGATTTTGCTGCAGAATTAGATAATAAGCATTTCTAGTAACACTGAATTTGATGTCCTCTTCTTAGCACTCATATGCATTTAAAGTGACGTTTTGAAGTAGTTTTGCAAGAAAACTTTGAGTATCCTGACCTGGTTTTCATCCATTTTTCCCTTTTATCGGTGAAAAACATCTATATATATGTGTGTGTGTGAAGATTTCATCGCTCTTGATATTTTGCAGAACGTTGCATTTGACTTACTCCTGGAGTCCCTTGTTGCTAGGAGCCAACATCAAGGTAATCTGGAATCTCTTTTCCTTTATTATATATGAACTTCAAGTGCTTCATGGACTGGTGTTAGTTGATTCTCTTTTACATCATTTTTCTGATTTTCACAAGATGTACACAGATTTGATTTAAGAGTTAGAGCTTTTGATTGTTGCTCTTTTGATTTCTCTTGGAACCTTTTGATCTTTATTTTGTGGGAGTTTTGATGTTGAGGAGGTGGATTGGTCTTGTTTGTCCATTATAGTAATTAATTTAGAGGGTGTTTGGATAGGCTTATGTTTAGGTGTTGTTGGCTTTTAAGCACTTTTTAAGTTTTAGAGGCGTTTGGCAAAAAAAAGCGAGCTTTTGGCTTTTAAGTCAATTAGAAAAAAGCTTATCCAAATACCTCCTTGGTGAAATTTGCTGTACTCTCTAGCCTTTTTCTTTTTCTGAACACCCAAATTTGTGGATAACTAAATATGCTGTTTCTTCATTGATTCAGAAGCTCAACCCCACTGCATCCCCACAACCAAAAGCATATTATAAAAGGAGTAAATAAAGAAAAGAATTGGGAAGACTAAAATAAATGATATATGCATTATCTATTTATTTTTTCTTCATTTGAAAGTGATTTGTTATGTTATCAAGTTGACATTTTTTAGGAACGCTACAGTTGTAGTATTTCTTTAATCAGCATCTTGTTTCCTGGATGGACTAATGCATCAGTTCTCATGTTTTTTGGGTTCAATTAAGGCATCAGTTCTCAATGGTTCTGCAAGCAAAAAATTATATTCACAGATTTTGTTTTCTGTTTCCATCAATGCAGATCCTCGAAGTGTTAAGCTGATGGATCCTTGTTCTCCTAGAGGATTCCCACACAACTTAATGTCATCGAAGCTCTCCCCCAGTAGTTTCACCGATAAGATTAGGCACCTATCTGCTCTGTATCCCAGCGGTAACTTCTCAGAGTGTAGGTCAGCCTCACTATCACTGTTGCAGAAAGGCAAAGGTTTGCTTTTTCCTTTTATCTGTTATAGAAAATATGCAATGTTAACTTTTATTCAGGGATGCTCAGTTCATTTGAAACCACTTAATGAAGCTCTTCTTCTTGCATAATGCAGAGAGTTGCCCTTATAAAAGCTGCTACATTGGGTCATCATTTATGCCAAAACTCCAGGGGAATTTTTTGGCTACAGAAAACTTTTTCTACACTTCTAAGGTGCACATTCATCTTGTGACTATACCCATGTGTTCATAGAAGTCGGCTTTCTGTTGTGTTTCTTATGGTTGTATCTTGTTTAGATGTGCTAAAAGATGGTTTTTGTATTCTTAACAGTTTTTTGGTTTGCCCCCTAAAGCTTTACTTTCTGATCTTATGGCTGCTGGGAAAAGTTTTTGTGAAGATGACTGGTCAAAGTTGAAAAACAAATATCCCTCCCTTCAAGAAGAGGATTTGCATCGTTATTGCTTCTCTTCAGCGTATATATTGGCATTACTTCATGATAGTCTTGGAATTGCTTTGGACGATGATAGGTACGTAATAGTTTTGGTTTCCTTCCTTTATCTTTTTAATACTTCCTGCTAATTTCTTGACTTACGAAGAAAGAGGAAATATACTGCTGCATGCTTTTCTTATAGTTTCCAAATTTTAATGATTGACTCATGGTCAAGTATCTTATCTACCTTTTCCTCTTCTTCCCGAGGCTTGTCTCTTCTTCCTTCTTGCATAAAGGGAATAGTTAATATATACTAAATAGCATAGATGAGAAGAGAAAAAGTAGGAGTCAACAGAAAGGAGAAAAATAAAGAAGAAAACACCAAGGAAAGGAAGTTCCGGTAAAGCATAAGAATTTATAGATTTTACTTCTAATATATTTGATCCCACTTAATTGAAGTATATGTTTGATCAGGATTGGATATACTAATCAAGTTGAAAACATTCCACTTGATTGGGCATTGGGAGCATTCATCTTGCAGAGCACAGCTGAGTCAGAACAAGAGCATTCTGGATGGTTTGCAAATATTTTCAGTGAGGACTCTCTCATCTTGCTTCTCTTCTTTGCCTTTTTCATTTTGGTGATGTTCACAGCATGGTATGTGTCAAAGTGGAGAAAGCCACAATTGAAGACTGTGTATGATCTAGAGAAAGGAAAGTACATAGTCACACGTGTTGGTAGATGTTCATAGATTGTTTTATAGGAGTAGCAGCCATTTTCCTGCATCTGTGGATAAGGCGAAAGGACCAAGGTGGATCAGCAACTGCCTCTGCCAAGAATCTCTGCTCTCTTCGATGCTTGGTACCCCAAGCTAAAGACGCTATACTTAAGCGTGGTCAGATCAGATCAATCTTATGGAACTGTTGAAGTGAGGTTGACACGCAATTCAAGAAGGCGTCTTTATTTATTGTCATCAGAAGTTTTACCAGAAAAGCTTCCAGTGAGAATGTTATTGTCGGTATGAGGAAGCAGATACTAGAACTTAGAAGAGCTGGTCTTGTTTGGTCGCTCACCAAGGATACCATTTACGTCATTAACACATTTCCTTTACAAAGTAGTTGTCTGTATCCCTTGGAGGGTAGTGGTGTAGAACTAAAGATTCATCATCGGTGGTAAATAATTTGAATCTGTTTAATTTGACAAGCTTTCAGACTCCACTTGTGAAATTTCACTGGATTTGTTATTTAATTTGACAAGCTGTGTGGGCAACTGAGCCAAGATCTGTTGAGCTTTGTGAAAATCGCTGCGTTTTACATGCAAATGTTGGAGTCTCAAAATAAGAACATTCTCGATTTCTTAAAGAAAATCGGGTTCACTTCAACTAAGCCAAGATTTATTTTATTTTATATGATATTCTTTTCTTTTTGGTCCGTTCATATCACTTTATAATAATTAGAAATATTCCAACTTAGAAATATTTTCATTTAAACCTTAATTAGACGAAGAAAGTCTTGCTTATCTAATGCAATCTTTTGAGATTGGTTCTTTCAAAGTTTCAAAGTGGCCTAGATGAAGAAAAAAACAGAAGTTTAGCATTCCAAAAATGACTACAATTCTGAACCGTTGAAATATAACATTATTAAAAAGGATTCAGAAGTCATCAATCACTAAAAAAGTAAATTAAAATTGAAGCAGCCAGGCACCAAAACCAAGGCAGACAAAACGAGCCGTTGTAAATTAAAAAATCCGTATATTATGCATATACTCGTTCCCATGGTGGGGGCGTATATAGAATCCCAAGGTATTTATTTTAATATTTAGAAGCGGGATTGAAATATCCACATATTCATTTCAATAGATTTATTTTCGCAACTATATTTTTTAAATATGTAAATTTTTAATTAATTATGTGTAAAAAAGAAGTATTGATGTGCAAGAGGTTGGATTTAGGGATTACATGGTAGAGGTAGATCGAAGAAGTATTGGAGGAAGTGATCGAACAAGATATGACGAAACTTCATCTTATTTAGGACAGGACCTTAGATAGAAAAGAGCAGAGGTCTTGTATTAGGACAGAAGACTTATAGGCTAGTAGGGGTAGGTTATGTATGGTCTTACGATATAATAGGTTAGTAGAAGAAGACATATCTTTATATCATATATTGTCATTATATTTTTATCATATTTACATATTATCATTTGCTTTTTATTACTAATGTTTTCTTTAAACCAAGATTTTTTAAAAACAATCTCTTTTATCTCTATTAAAAGTGATAAAATCGACCCGTTAAAATTCTAAATTTAAACTTTTTTTTTTAACCCTCTCGATAAAAATACTAAATTAGGCAACGAAATGTTGGATGTTTATTAAATGTGTAATAAAGCTTACATAAAAAGACAGATCCCCAAATTCTAAACTCTAAAAAAAGTTTCCCTTTTGTAACAGAGGAAGACAGCAAACCAAAATGATGCAGAAAACAACAAAAAAACCGCTATAATTCGGTGGTTTCTTAGTTCTATTTTGGTGTATTGTTCGTCAAAATCTAAGATAAGTACTATAATAGCAAGCACCGTTCAATTTGTTTCGCTACAAATCCGGAGGATTCTTTGGCTTTTTTTTTTCTCATTTCTTGAGTTTCTTCATTTTCCCAAGGTATGATTGCTTTTTGTGCCCTTTTTTGGGTTCAATTTATAGTTTTGATTTGCATTTGGGTTGTGAATTTTGAGAAATTTCTTGATCTCCCTGAGATTTTTGGGTTTAGGGGTCAATTTATGTTTAGGGTTTGTTTTTTCTGGAAAATTCGAAAGAAATGAACTCATATTAGTTTGAATTTGGAAGTGGTAGTAGCTGTTGAAGAAAGATCTTAACTTTCGTTTGTGCGTTGAATTGGGAAGTGATTATTGGTTAATTTGGTGTAGGAATTGTGTCATTTTCTTAATCTGGGGTTTTAGAATGGGAGATTGTCTGGTGGTGCATGCGGATCGGATTGTGAAGCCTAATGGAGCTGAGGTTTTGGATGGGAAGAATCCTGAAATGGTGGGGTCTTCGTCGTCAATAGCTGTAGATGAAAAGAGAGTGCTCGTGGAGGAGGAGGAGGAGGGTGATGAGGAGAAACCACTAATTGGTAGAGCAGAGTGCAGGATTTGCCAGGAGGAAGATTCTTTGGACAAGTTGGAGAGTCCATGTGCTTGCAGTGGAAGTCTCAAGGTGAAATCTTTTTTCTCTCTTGATTTTACTTGCAGGAGAATCTGATCATTTTATGGTTTATATGAAAAGTTGCTTACGGGACAAAAGGAAATGTGATGTTAGATTTTCTCTATTTTTTGTTTTGTTCATATGTGTCTTGGAAATTCGAAGCACTCTTGCCTGCATTTGAGTTCCGGTTGATCACCTCCTAGACACTGTTGAATTTATTGATACTTGATAAGTGGATCTCTACAGGTTTGGTGCAAGTGGATGTGCCAAGCATTGATTTGGTGATATGTTGGGTGCCATGGTAAGGCGTGTGTATGGGGGTTGGTGGTATCTTTGCATGATGGTAGTGTGTATTTTTCTGTTAGTTTCTCTTTTTCATTCTCTTGTTGCCTCTGTAGTGATGTAAGTGCTTCTTTCAATGCTATCGTTAGGAGCCCCTTTTCTAAGCAAACTTGAGTTCGCTTGATTTGTGGTTATCCACCTCAGTGAACCAAAACATGACCCTTACTTATGTTATCACGATGATATTTCCTGCTATCTGATATTGTCATATAACATTCTACTTTTACTTCGGGAACTCTTTGATTCCATGACAGCACTTATTGAGCTATAGCTGTAATATCCTTACCACTCTGTTCCCCTGTTGCAATTGCTTGCTTTTTTATACGTCTTTATCCTCATCAAAGTTTTTTCCTGCTGACAATTCAATTTTTCCTGCATATGTTCACTTTGATTGCATAGATGGTAGCACTTATCTTCTTTCCATTGTTTCCATTTTATTATGCAGTAAGTTATGTGATTTTCTTTAATTGTCTGATAACTTAAGTAGTTGTTTTCTGTCTCACTTGCTTTATTTTCTTTCAATTTGTGTCTCTGCTAATTATTTTTGTCGAAAACATTTAATGCAGTACGCACACCGAACATGTGTTCAACATTGGTGCAATGAGAAGGGGGATATTACTTGTGAGATTTGTCATCAGGTATTCCAACTTTACATATTGTCTTGTGTATTATAAGATCAAAGACACTCCCATTCAATGTATTACTCCTGCTTGTGCCATTGAGGTCAAATCATGGGATTCTATTCCTCTCTTGAATTACCCTTAGGAGTAGTTTGGTAAGTAAGATGAGTTTAGATGGTATATACAGTCCATTGGGCATTGAGATTAGATCATAATCCTATGAGATAAAATGTGGAGAATTATTGGCCTGTGATGTCTGGCTTGCTGATTTTACACGAGTCACATAGTACTTTAATATGTTACATTGGTGTGAATAGACAAGGATAAATTGCTAGTGCTCCTAGTTCAGAAATGATGTGGCAGCATTCATATGACCCAGCGGTCAATGAAACTGCATTTTAAGACCATAGTTCAAATCCAAATAGAGACAAAAAAGGTTAAGTGATTTATTTCCATCTGTGCTAGTGGGTGTAGCAAGTATTATGTGGATTAGTCAAATGTCTTGGGCGCCACCACTTTAAAAAAAGTTTGTGTGGTTTTCAGCTGTTAAGTTTGAGAAATTACACTGCCAATCCTTCTGTCAAGTTACATTGTTAAATTATCTTTTGTCACCTTCTTTCTGGTGCTGTGTATACTGAACCTCAAATGATCATGCAAGTTAAATATAGTTATTAGGATCCTTTTTTACCTTTTGTGAAGGAATAAACTGGTAGGGGTCAATGCCTTACCCCGAATCCCACACAATCGCAACTACAAATGTGTCTTTTGATTATAAAAGAAGGAATCTTCTTACCTTGTGATCCTGTTTGTCCATTTTCCTCTATTCACGGTGATTATGCAAGTTGACTATTTTAGTTTAAAGCTGAACTATCCTCACTTTAAAATCAATATGTATTGGCTCTATAATCTTCTCAATTGTGATATGATTTACTTATTGATATTAGAGGAGTGATCCCTGTAATTTACCTCTACCTTATACTATAATTGCTTAATTCTGGATTATCTAAGCTTAGTTTGTATTTCAAGGCAATGAAATTTGGATATGTATTTGTCTCTTGGAGCATTCACCTATAGTTGCCCCTCTCTCTTGGCTAATCCTATTCTGTAGTGCTTTAACATTTAATATTTCTCTACAATAAATAGCATAACTCGTGATGATTTCAGAGAAACTGAAGAGTTTGGGCTTAATACATTTGAAATTCTTCATTCAATCTTGATGTTCATTAGATGATTTCTCTTCTGATAAATTTCGTTTTCAATTGCAATATGCAGCAATACCAGCCTGGTTACACTGTTCCTCCTCGAACTGTGGCTGATGAGACAATTATTGATATTGGGTGAGTTTAAGTTGGTTCATATTTATTTGTTTGTACACTAATTTGGTTGTAAAATTTTTCTTTTTTTAACTTTTCAATTCAAACAAGCCATGATTAATGTTTTGACAACTTTGGCTGTGATGTTAGCTGGTCATGTGGAATTAGTCATGAGGTTTGCTGGTTTACATCCTTTTTATGACGGTGGTGCCTGGGTCAGCTTGTGTGCACCTCGACTAATTCTACTTAGTACCTACGACCTCTTAACAACAGAGGTACCAGATAATTTTGTCCACCAAGGCTTGGGCAAATGAAAGAAATCACCCTTTTTTTTTCCTCTGCTGGTGTTTGAACTATAGAGACCTCATGGTTCTCCCTTACTTCTTTGACCACTAGGTCAAGGGGGGTTGCAAACCACACGCTTTTACAGCTTTTAAACTAATTTTAAGGTGTCATATTTTGTTGCAGCGGAGGATGGCAAATCTCTGGTACTCCTTTGAATTTACATGATCCTCGCGTCTTAGCAATTGCAGAGGCTGAACGCCAATTTCTAGAAGCTGAATATGATGATTACAATTCTGCAAATGCAAGTGGTGCGGCATTCTGCCGATCCGCTGCTTTAATTGTAAGCCCTTGTACTACTTATTTCCTAGAGATAACATTGTGAGTCTCTTTACCATGCATTTGTGTGATTGCCTCATTCACTTTTTGGTTCACCTTCAAGCGGCAGGTAAATGCTCCTTAGTTGAATTTCAGTTAAAAGAAACACTAATCTAATTCAGGTTTTTGTTTGTCTAACTGAAATTTTAGGCAAGCAAGTGATGAGCAAGAACAACAAATGCTTTTACGGATACAAATGTTTCTTGTCCCACTGTGCTTTAATGTTTTTTTCCGTTTCAACTTTCCACATTTTAATTGGTTTTGAAAAAGTAATGCAAAGAGATACCAATCAAAATGCAGAGTGCAATAGCTTGTTCAAGCTTTATATACCTGACCCCCATTACTTCAAGATTGGCTGTGTCAATTGCTGGTGATCTATCTCGACTGAACTCTCCTTTATGGTTATAGGATGTCCAGGATGCGTGACCATTGCTTGTTTAATTCCAATGATATGGACCATCTTTTGTACTTAGTCTATCCTCCCTTCCCCATTCTGCCCACAATCTAATGACTGCCCAGGCTTAAATGATGATTTTCATTGACAGTTGATGGCTCTTCTACTCTTGCGCCATGCATTACCAATGACAGATACGGATGGAGACGATGAAGATCCAACTGCTTTCTTTTCAGTAAGTTGGCTGTGCACCTATATGGTTGCCATCTCTCTATTTCTCATAAAAGAAAAGATTTTTCTTCTTAACGGTGGATCTAATTGATTCATCTCTGCAGCTTTTCTTGCTTCGAGCAGTTGGCTTTCTTTTACCCTGCTACATCATGCTCTGGGCTATCAGCATTTTGCAGCAGCGCAGGCAAAGAGAGGTGGGTGTTAGTTTTGCTAGTCCTGCATATATGAATTGATTTCGGGGAAGAGATGCATGCCTGTTTGTTTAGTTTTAACTGATCAAAGAAACTTGAATTCTTGTTTTGGTGGAGCAGGAAGCTGCAGCATTGGCAGCAACACAATTTGCAGTTGTGTTACACTCTGGACAGCCGAGAGGCGTACAGTTCACCATAGCATCAGCTGCACCAGCTACACCAGCGGCGCCTGCTTCAGTAGATAACGTCTAACGATAAGAGGGCCATGCTTGATATCTTATTTTGAAGCTAAATGCTGCCTTATGCTTGATTTGTTCATCTGTGTTGTGACTATCTCATCTTTTACTTGAAAAATTAACATCACTAAAGCTGTATATTAATCATATCATTTAACATCTATGTATAACATTTTTTATTAACCTTTCTTGTGCCCATGAAGAATTATCTTGCTTCTCTTCCTTTGTTCAGGATTACATATATATGATCATACTACTTTGATAGACCTCATCTCAAGCAAAAGAGCGCTTGTTCCACTTCTAGCTCGTTAGGGATGGGATTCCTAAGACCTCTGGTGCCCTAAATTCTTATTCCCACCCTACAAGGTCTTTAAATAAAATGAAGATGAGATGATAACTTACCATCTGCATCTATAACTACTTTTAGTTTATATACACTGCTGAAAGGTTGAATTCCAAACATGGAGCCTTTCCTCGGGTTTCGTAGAGTCGGGTTTCCCATTTACCCACAATGAAGGAGCTGTCCCTCGGGTTGGTAGAGTGGGGTTTCCCGTTTAGGGTAAACGAAGGAGCCGTTCCCACCAGGCAGGCGGCCACGGGTCATAATGCATTCTTCGCACAACAAATCCTCTATGAAGTTGACTTATTCGCTTGGGCAATCAAAATCTTTTTTTTCTCGTGTGACAGATAAAATCCAAAGAATGGGGAGGATTTTGTATTTATCAATTCAATCAAATAGACTAAACAATTGTCATTGTTTAGAGATATTGAAATGAACGTCAATGTTTATTGAAGAAGCTATGGAGTCGATTACTAACGGAGTAGTACTTTGAAAGGCTCATTGAAATTGATCCGCTATCACTATCAAATTCAATCTTGTGTCTTA
Organism: Solanum medicagineum; assembly: GCA_026153255.1. NCBI lineage: Eukaryota > Viridiplantae > Streptophyta > Magnoliopsida > Solanales > Solanaceae > Solanum > Solanum medicagineum. The sequence goes on along the minus strand of JAPFFP010000088.1, from coordinate 3,268,541 downwards.
CATTTCTTTTAAAGGTTTTTGAGGGTTAAAAAGGAGTGGTAATTTTTAAGGATTTGAGAATATAGAAAAGTTGTCCATGTTATGGGATCAATTTTATACACCTAAATATGATGTTAAAGTAGAGCAAAGCATCTTCTTTAAACACTTGTATTTTTTTGGTAAACATTCTCTTTGCAGTGTCCCACTCTTTGTCGTTCAAATTTTAAACTTTAACAAAGATATTTAGTGTCTTTGAGCCCACTAATTATCTAAAGCTTGGTGTTTTGTAACATTAATTTATGTCTTAAAATCATTGGCAATTTTTATGTCATTGTCTTGCTTAGCAGATAAGGACTCTGTAATGTTTGGTTGGATTTCTTTTGGCTACACTAATAGCATACTAAAAAGACGAATTCAAAATTTGAAATTTAACTAAATTGTATGGGGTAAAGTGCATGGATATCCAATTTTGATACTGCTATTTAACTTGGGCTCACTTCAAATGTAAGGTGTCTGAAGTTAATCTTGATAAAGTCTAACTTTAGATATAATGTCTGAGTTTCATGTGGTTGAAGCTCAGACATGTACAACTGAAGTTTAAGAAAAAATAAGTGAAGCGGGGTAAAAATTAGTGAACATCATATATGACTCATGTTTAGTAAAAAATGACTTGAAGTTCAACCATTTTTGCCTAAACTTCAAATAGAAATGCATTAACTACACTCATATATAACTTCAAATATTAGGTTTGAAATTTCATTGTCAAACCTAACTTTGGACGCTATATATATGAATTTTTTTAATTAAAAATTTTGATTCTGACGTTACTTTTAATTGTCAATGAGAAAACTAATTGAAAGTACAATATCTCAATTGGAATATGGATCCAATCTTCTTCTTCTCCAAATTAGTAAAAAGCTCCTAAGGGCATAGGATGAAATCATGAAAGCCCCTTCAAGATTCTCAACTTTAAGACAAGAGTATATCTAATAACTATGCCAACTTTAAGTTAGAAAATGTGCAGTACAAGCAAATTAATAGGTCCCTCCCAACACATAAATAAACCCTCTTTTTATTATAACTCTTTATATTAATTTACAAGAATGCAAAAAAGACTTTTGAAGTTACAATAAAATAAGACACATTGACGGAGTAAATCATTTCCTTCAAAAGATTCTTCATTTCTATATTTTAAAAATAACAATTTAGTTTAAAGGCGTGGTTTAGTAATCAATAAAGTTTACTGAGAATCACAAAATCTGAATTTCAAATTAATCACAATGAAGGTAACAATTCAAGAAACATTTTCATGCATGTCAAAATCTTAGCGGATGGAGTTATCTAATAGTTGTAACACTAAGAAATAGCAAATACTCTATAAAAATCGCTCTACATACAAATTGATTCGAACATCAAAATTATATATTAAAAAAAAGTTAAAAATTGCAATCATCCTGTCAAGCTACACTACAAAAAACTTTATCTACTATGACAAGACAAAAGGTAAAAGTGATCAGAGAGCACCAATGAAAGTGAAAAACATGCTGTATTTGTATACCTTGGAGACACAATCCATCCTCCCTAATAGAGCATTCAAACATATACTTTAGAATGTTCCAACTTTGATGTGATTTACTAATATTTAATAGAGTTAATGGCAAAAATATCTTTTTTGTTTTTTTTTGCAAGTTTCACATATTAATTATCATGGTTCCTTTTAAAAGAATTTTTTCATCTAGGCACTTAAAAATATCTTAATTATGTTTCATAATTATAGTTTGAGTAATTATTTTTATAATTATAGTTATAACAATATTTATATAATTCGCGCAACATTTTTTATACGTTTGTATAATTCACAGTTTTTGTCTAACGTTTGTATATTTCGTAATACAATCGTGTACAATGTTTGTGTAATTCGCTTTACAATTCGCAGTGTTTATATGTTTCGCTATACAATTTGATTCATGCACAATTTTTTTGTATAAATCGCGGAAATTATACAAAACTCAAACTGTTATTAAAGTTAGACATTTGTCGTGAGCCGTAATTAATTCAAACTATAGTTATGCCAGTCAATTAACTAATATATGTTTGCTTATCCTCATAATTTTTCTTCCTTTTTTCTATCTAAACTAGTTCTTTGTTGCCTTTTCTATCTAAACTATCATCATATATCTATGTTTTAATACATAGACAGTGATAATTCAATTTTTTTTAAAAGGAACAACTGACTGCTATAGTGTCATCTCACGAAAAATAAGAATTTAAATATATTTTATCATTATCTCTAATTTTTATACAATATATCAAAGCAATATAAAGAAAAAGTTGGTCTAAAACAATTTCAAATTTTAAGAGAAAGTGACACTTGAATTGGGGTTTATCTACATAAAAGGAATTAATCTAAAAATATAAAGACTAAAAAGAAAAGCATAAAGAAAGAGATTTGGCACAAGAAACCAAGACTGGTATTTTTAGTTTTGCATTGGGAAAAGAGCTTGGAATTCTAAAGTGAGATTTCCAAATGGCATAAAGTATAGTGTTTGGTTGTTTTTAGGAAGTGATGTTCTATTCCCCACATATCCTCCCCCCCCCCCCCTTTGCTTTTATGACTAGTTACCCTTTTACCAGTCTTATAGTTTGGCTGCTCAGTGTCTCATCAACAAGATTTTTCTTCCTTAATGACTAAGTAAGGTTTGGTTAAGAAACAATAGCCATTTTAAGCAAGTATTAAGTTTCACATGTTTTTTTTTTTTTCTGATAATCGTGATGTACGGCCAGTTTACATGCACCCCAACTAATTTTACGAATATCAACTAACCTTTATAAGTAAAAGGGAATAAATATCTTTTGCATCTGGTGAAATTTAAACTTAAGATCTCATGGTTATCAACTCATTTCATTGAGCACTGAAACGTATCCTTGTATGTGTATTGAGTCTCACAATTAAGTGTAATTTTTTTGGGATTTCAAGAATGTTGAGATCAATAATTTTTAAAAGCGAAAGAAGTGAAGCGCACAATCAAACAAAACAACTTTAAAATATCATACATATATACAATGATGATGTGGCAAGTTGACCGTAAGCAGTGATGGAGCTAGGATTTTCGTTAAGGGGGTTCAAAATTTTAAGAATACACACACGAACTAAGTGAAGGGAAATCGACATCTATTATATTTATATAAAAAATTATTTTTACTACATATAAATAGTATAATTTTTCGCCAAAAGGGCTCGATGAACCCCCTCATCCCAATGTGGCTCCGCCACTCACCGCAAGTCTAGGTGGCAAAAATGGGTACTTGGTTATAAGATTAGTGTAGAAGTAATGAAACATCGATAGACACTTTAACTTGGCTTCAACTGACAATTTAAGATCAGTGCAGAAGTAATGATACATCGATAGACACTTTAACTTGGCCTCAACTGACAATTTAACAACTTTAACTTTAAGGATTCATATCTAAGACACCTAAACTCGTCTTCACTCTGTCAGTTGAACACTCCAACTATCAAAATGACCATCTAGACACCTTGAAAAAAAGGATGATTATGTGACCAAGTGAGCATCAGATGTCCATGAGACACAATAGATACGAGTTTTAGTATCTACCTATGCAAATAAGAGGGGAAACAAGTGAAAAAGATGCTTAGCTTCTCTAGGATGTTGTTCCAAGAACCCTTTATTCATCCTAGTTGGATTCTTTTATAACAGCCTTAATTTCTGCTTTAGCTGCAATATTCATGATTGGGGTGAATCTAAAAACTCATCTACAGATTCTGGGACCCCCCAAAATCCTTTTAACGAAAAAAAACAACATCAGACAGTATATATAATACATACATACACACAATAATAGATCATAGAAACAGGACTCCAAATACTTAAACTTTCTTCCAAAATGGTTTCCATTAGTCATAAATCATTTGTGTTTCTTCTTATTTGTATAGGACTCTTAGTACTTCTTCCAGAGAAAGTTTCTTCACAACAAAATGAGCTGAAAACGTCGATGAGTAGGCGTATGCTTAACGGATTAGTTACAAAGGAGGAGTCGAACACTGGCATCAAATCAACACCAGTAAGTAAAACATTTGATCCAAATGGCTCCAGTAAACGAAAGGTTCGAAAAGGATCAGATCCAATCCACAATAGGTCTTGAAGGTTTCTTAACAGGACATTCTGTATATATACAAAGAGTTATGAGAGAATTTTCTTTCAATAGCATTCAAGGCCAATGATGTGTCTTTAAAATCTCTTTAATTTGCTTTATTATTATTTTTGTTATATTTAAAACTTTGATATTTTTCATCACTTTGAATCCATTATTGCTTAGTTTTTGCACAAGATGTATGATATTTGTTGCTAAAGTTCCTTGTTAAAGATGTGATTCTTGTTTTCTCCTAACAAGAAAGTAAAATAGGATTTGTACTTTCACATTAAGGAAAAATAGTTTGTTACAATTCATATACTTCCACCATTTCAATTTATTCGTTAAAAAAAGAACATTTATTTCCTCTCTTTTTTGGTAGCTCTTCAATTTATGTTTCCATTTTACATATTGTTAATTTAAGACGATAAGATTCAAAGATCTTCTTCACTTTCTTGAATTTCGTGTTGAGTCAAGACCAGTAAAATAGAGGGAGTATCAAGTATTAGAATGTTCAAAAGTATGGATGCAATTGCACCAACATGACTATACTTTAATACCAAGTTGTATAACATATTACAATGTTCTTAAATTTGTGTAGATTGTCCTGCTTATGTTCTTCATGTAGCATTCAGACCGAATGACTCTATGAAATTACGTCGATATTTCCACATATTATGGGTAACGTAAGAGACATTTCTATTTTCCTCCAGGGAATCTTTAGAATTTCCACTGCTTAACTTTCAATTCGTATCTGACCATCAAATGAAATGTGAATAACCCATCCTCCTCTCTTTAAATTCCGTATGAATTTAGGTTTACCACCTTTTATAACTTCATCCTAATTGTCACCTATAGACATGTTTGGGCTAAGCCAATACTTTCAACATGGTGTGAAGTTGTTCACGTTGGGTCAAGTTCGTATAATTTTTCTCAAAAAGCCTCATAAGATTTAAAGGTATCCAACACCTTATAAGTAGCTTTTCTTCTTCTTCTTCTCTACTTTCCATGTGGGACTTTGTTTACATACATCCAACAATCTCTCTCGTGAACTAAGTTCCACATGAGTCATGACCATAACGTGTCTTCAAAGCTACGTCTAAAGGTAGCAAACCGAATCATACACTGGCAAAAGGCACTACACCAGGTCCCACGCCATCATTTCTATATTCATCTCGGCAAATCTCTATTGGCTCTGAAACCAAGTGTTGGTACGGACGTATTTGTAAAAAAATTACATCTTGGGATTTGTGATAAAGAAAAGTAATCTGATCAAAGATAAAAACTAAGGAAGTTGTATCATCAAAAGGGGACCAAACACAAACAACATAAATAAAGAAGTAAGATCTCATGTTAGAAAAGCTATTTAATTTCTGGAATCAGTTTAGTGGGATTAACAAATATGCTTAACTAGAAGATTTTCCACAAGGCAAATATAAGTACAATAGAGTAGTTTATCCTCACCTTTTCCAGCTAAAACTACAACAAACCCAGCGTAATACCACAGTGTGAATGGTAAATACCCAAATTCTCTCAATGCTAAGCGTGTACAACGCGCACTCCAGATCATGGAGCCACCTGATGGAGACCGATTGACGACCAGAGTTAGTTGTTGTGTCCCAAATACAGTTAGAACAAATAATCTGCAAAACCAACAATTTGTAGATGTAGTCATTACAATCAATCCATTGCCTTGTACTTCTATTTCAATAACTATTTTTAATTGAAATAAAAGGACAGACGATTTCAGCTAGTGGTTTGAACCTATGACCTTCTAATCACATGAGAAACAACTTTATTAATTACTCCAAGGTTCCCTTCTATTTGAAGAAGCTTTTATCTTTAATAAATGAAAATCTTTAAACAAGATGTCAAACAAAAGTAATAGTTAGATGTTAGTAAGAGGCAACTTTTTATAGCAATGAAAACCTATGCTGCTCAGACTCTTCAAAGGTATCAGAGAGTGCGTGTCAGATTCAAGAGGGGTGCAGCATTGAAAGTGAAGAGTCCGCACAACTTGGATGAAAGTGGATTGAACAGAGTTTAAGAATGAGTCTTAATGCGGAGATGCAAACAAGATATGGTATGGATTCTACAGGTTGATCACCAAAAATGTCTAGCACCTCAAGTTGTGTTGGAAAATCCAATACAGGGAACTGACCAATGCTCAAAGCCTTAAATATGCATCAAAGAATTATTTGAATTTTCCTAGTAAAGTACCTGAATCTGAATTGACATATTCTCTCCGGTTAATAAAGACCTTAAGGTCAGGGTTCTGATAATCTTCGACTTGTGTTTTCCAGATATCCCTGGCTGACTTAGCAACAGATTCATTGCAACGATCTACCTCTATGGACTTTAGAGAAGGGATATCTTGGAAAAAAGAAGGAATCTCCTTAAGCTTGTTGCAATAACGCAGGAACAAGCGTTCAAGGTTAGGAAATGCATCATCAGAGACAGTCCATTCCTTAAGACTGTCACAAAGGTCTAGTTTCAAGAATTTGAGTTGTGGGAACTCATCATCGCGCACTTGCCATTCTGCACTGTCAAATGTAATGCAGTACAGTTTGAGTGCCTGAAGTTTCTGAAGCTGACCAATGTTTGACAAGTGACGAGGGGCTAGATGAAATGTGGTTAGTCTCAAGGTCCTGAGATTTGCTGCCGAGATGTAAAAGAGGCTGGCTATACGAGAAATTTGCAATGGACCACGAATGTTAAGCGTTGCAAGTTGTGGTGGGAAATTTAATTCATGGTCCTTAAACTTGTCAACACTCTTGATTTCGCAGCTCAGTTTTCGAAGATTAGGTGTTTTTCTCAAAATCAACTCCGCGTCCTTCACACAGCAAAAATTTGCGATGGAAAGAGTTTCCAGAGAGGTGTTCTCGAGTAATTCTTCTGCATCTGTTATTTCAAAGCCTTTCTTAATATTCACATATCTCAGTTTAACCATCTTCCACAGTATAACAGGCAATGACCATCCTCTTTGTCGATTTTCCAATATTAGAGTTTCAAGATTCCATAGATTGTCTATGGATGATGGAATGGACTCCTTAGGTGCTGCGGAAAAATACCTCAAGTAAACTAGCTCCGTTGGGTAAGAACGAATAGTAGTGGACTTTAAGTCCAACACTTTCAGAAACTTGAAGCTGTGAAGGATGCTGCATACTTGGAAATTTGAAAGGCAATCATTATGCAAAATTATGGAGCCAACTAGTGACCACGACGATCTCAATTCTTTATTACTACTTCCATTTTCATCAAAAATGGACAAGCGATGTGCAGGATGGCCCTGAGAGTAAGCGACACAAGGACTATCATTTTGGTCCCTGCGAATGTAGAAATTAGTATGAGACTGATCATCCGAAATTTATATGACTAGACTACTTGATTGATTGAACCAAACAAATTGGTATCTTACCATTTTATCGATAGTAGAAAATTCTCTTCCTTTGCTTTCTCCTTGCAGAAATCATACAACAGGTCATGAATGCGACATGCAGTGACCTTACCACCAGAACTCATCCGAGCACCTGTCACTAGATTTCTACTAATAAGGTTATCCAAATAACCTACCGCGATATCCTTTAAACTCTTGCCTTCAGAACTTTTTATGAATCCTTCAGAAATCCACAGCCTTGTTAATTCAGACACCTTAATCGCGCGGTCCTCTAGAAATGCACCAAAGTAAAGAAAGCAAGACCTCAAATGATAGGGTAAGTTCTGATAACTATGTTCTATAATGGCCCTTGAGTACCTATGAATGTGGGAACCCAAGTTGTTGGCCACTTGTTTCCAACATTCTTCCGTCCTCTCCGTCTTTTCCAGAATACCAGCTACCAAAGCAACAGAAAGAGGCAGCTGACCACACTTTTTTGCTATTTGTTGCCCAATATTTGTTAGGAGAGGGGAACAACTTTCTTCCCCAAACACCTTTTTACGGAGTAACGTCCAACTTTCATCATCGGTAAACATGCGAAGCAGATGGGGATCACTTTTATCTCTAGCGTAATTGGCAACATCATGATTTCGTGTTGTTAGAATGATTCTGCTTCCTTTTTTAGCATCATGAAAACAACCCACTAGATCATCCCAGACATTATTTTCCCACACATCATCTATAAGGATAAGATATCTTTTGGAATGTAAAGTTTTGTGAAGCTGATCAGCTAATTCATCATCAGAGTTTTCTCTACATTTAGAGGCCTCCCCAGTAACATCTCGTAGAATCGCCAATAACAAGTCCTTACGTGAATATACTCGAGACACACAACACTGTGCACGAATGTCAAAGCGAGTAGCAACTGAGCTGTCATAGTAGAGTCGGTAGGCCAAAGTCGTCTTGCCTAGACCAGGCATGCCAACAATGGAGATAACATCTCGCTCTTTGGTTCCTTTTATCAGCTGGTCTCGTAACTTTTCAACGACGTCCTCAAACCCCACAACATCTTCATTCATCCTTGGAGTCCTTACCAAATTTGATGCTGCATCTGTAGTCTTTTTTTCCTCAACTATTTCCTTTTCCTGGATCGCTGCTGCCTCTGCTCTGATAGCTCTAATCTCTGCCACGATATCCGAGAACCAACACTCAAGGCACCAGACAGGAACTTGCTTGCTTATACAAACTGCATCAACTATGTATTCCACCTCATATGCTTTGCCAATCAATTGTGTAACAATATGTTGAATTTTGCCGCGGTCATTATGTCGTTCTTCTACAACATCCCTTAGAAAATGATGCAAATTCTCAAGTTCCTTCTGAATTATTTGAAGTTGGTTCATGACAGAAGCGAGTGAATCTGAATAACGGCTTTGAAACTCCTTCAGATTGTTTAAAAGGAAATCAATATAGCCTAATCCATGAATCTTTGGCAAGATAGATTGAAAGCTCTTCCGAATGATAGGGTAGACGGCCGTGCTTATGCGTTGAATGTTGCCTGATAAATCAACAAGTTGTGCATTGTCTACCTTTTCCTCCTCGCCTTCATATAACGAGTAAGCAAGAAGCCCCACCTCAATGATCACTGTGTCGATATCTCGGATGGACATTTGGATGATATTGGGTTGGAAAAAGTTGATCATCTTTTGAAGGATTTGCAAGTGATCCTCCAAAGCAACTCTCTGAGTGGAGTTACTATCATCTTGTGGTAGCTCGACCAGATTGTGCATGCTAGTCTCAACAAATTCCACTTCACTTTCAACTAATTGCTCGATTTGGACGTTGGGATAACATCCTGGTTGTATTGTCGATTTTAATGTTTGAAGGACATCAACATAGATCTTGCGGATGCTTGGTCGAATGGGCCTAATCTTCATTCGCAAGAAATCAGAAAGCAGAACATTCATTTCCCGCGGAGCCAAATAGTACTCTTGATTCATACTGCCACGCCACGGCAAATACAACCAGACAATCACTGATGTGTGGCCTGCCACAGCTAAAACATGACTGAAGAGATCAACAACATGATGTTGCGCTGAAACAAACTTGAGGAAATTTCGCAGCATGTCCAATTCTTCCAAAATCAAAGACATGGTTTTCGGAACACAAATAAGCGAGCCTTCCTCATCAATCTTCACAAAAACACAGAGTCTTCCCACCACAGCATCGATGAACTCCGTTACATCCTTGTTAGATTGAAGTGGCAGTGATATTGAGTATTTGTCTCTAATTTCCCTCTTAATCAAACAAATCCCTTTTCTAACTTTAGAGGTGTAAAGATCAAAGGAATTGTCAGTATCGAATTCGACTGCAGCATTTTGAAACAGGACATCTAACATGTTAGATTCATCTGTGACGAAGCTCAGCAAGCTGAGAAAAATATGCAGGGATTTGAATTCCCGTTCAAAGAAGCTGATTGTATCTATATCAGTTTCCATATGGAGGTGTCTAAAAATAGTATCAAGACAAATATTTGTCACAAGACATATCTAAAAGGATGAACGGACAGCCACTGCGTTTCCAACTATCATATAACAGATCATCCAATTAGGTAACATTTCTCCATCTACTGACAACGACAATTTATTTAAAATGTACTTGTTCTTTGTTTTTTCTTCTACTTGCATAGACAGAGTCCAAGTAAATCAATCTAGTGTGTGCATTTGAACCTCCTTTTTGTCGGAATATTAATTGACATTTCATTGGTCGAAAATTACTTGATGCATATTAAATCTTGATGAATATCCTTTCACATTATTTTATCATGTGGACCCTCAATAAGTTTCCAAGAACAATATTTTACAGCAATTTGGAAAGAGATGCATTGACAGTGTATAGGCATAAATTAAATTCAATTTGTTGGCTAAGCAATTTACCCTGTTTAAATTCAATATTGAAAAATTTACGAGTCTAATAACCAAGGTATCTCAAGCATTTTGTCACATATTCAATTGGGATTTTTTTTTTAATCTAAAAGAAGATACAGTTTTAGGGGATAACGAAAACGGTGAACACCCATTAGTTTAGGTATAAAACTTAATTTGTATAGCATAAGATTAAAGTTTTAGAAGGATTTTCCAATTTCAATGTAGAAGGAAAGAGCCCAAAAAGCCTTGTCAATGGTAATATATCTTTAATTATCATAATATTAAAGAGCAAAGTAATCTTTTACTATTACAACTAATCATATCAAATGGTAATAAAGTACTTCCCCTGTTTCCTTTTACGGTTGTTACGTTTCATTTTTCGAATTAACTAATTTTAAAGTCAAATCAGATTAGATTAATTTAATATTTTAAAATTAAAATATAAATATTCAAAAACTAAATGAAAAGTATTACAATATAAGTTATAATTTTTTTTCCAATATGACAAAAAAATAAATTTTAAAATATTTATTAAAATTTATATTATTTAACTGTAAAAAAAATTATGTCAATTAAAAAGGAGCAAAGGAAGTATCTAAATAATCACACAAGATGACATGTTAATTAAAAGAATTTGACTATATCACTACTTATTAATAAATTGCAAACTGAAAAAAAAAATTCTTCTTAAATTTTTTCTTTGCACTCCTTAAATTTCCTCATGAATAAATTCACTGCACTCCTTTAATTTTTTCTTTACACTCCTTAAATTTGCTCTATAAGACTAAATAACTTTTTTTTAGTTGTTTCACCTGTGGTTTTACTCTATCACTCTAAGAAATTATTTCAAGTAATACAAATATTAAAATTAGAATGAAATTAATATAAAATTAATAAATTAGATTTTTTAAAATTGAATAAATAAAATTAAATTGTTATTTTTTAGGATGATTATATTTGTGTTAAAAAAAGAGTATTTTTTAAAAACATAATATAAATAAACAAAACTGTAACGACCAAAAAAAAATAAGAATAAGAATAAGAATAATGAGGCATTTTAAAAAAAAAAATTGTTTATTCTAGTGATTAAGTTAGGTCATTAATTGTTTACTCTAGTGATTAAGTTAGGTCATTAATTATTTACT
>JAPFFP010000088.1:3225723-3240034 GCA_026153255.1 Solanum medicagineum | reverse complement strand
AGCCCTATGCCTCTCGGTTGTGGTATAACTTTAATTTAACCCAATTTTTCTTTTCAAAAAAAAACTTTCGGTAGTTGAAACTAATGTGTTTTACATTTCATATCTTGCATATTGTTATACTTCATTCCAAAATAATTATCATTTTAAAAAGGAAATTATCTCAATTCTCAAAATAATTGTTCTTAAAGAGTTCAAGAAAAGAATAGTAATTATTATTAACTATATTTTCTTTGGTCCAATATAAATAAATTGCCAGGAAGTGGCATATTTGTTAGGAAAGATATTTAGACATTAATTAAAAGAATTTGTCAAATATTATCACTTTTATTCTTCTCAAGCTCTTCGAAAAAGTAAAAATAATCATTCTTTTAAGTTTAAAAGTACGTAAAAATAATCATTATTTGAGATTTTAAAGTAGTTGAACATTTCATTTTTTTTAAAAAAAGATAATTCCTCTTAAGTAATTAAAATAAAAAATTCATTTATTTTAAAATATTTTTAAAAACTAGGTTTAATTATAAAAAATGGTAAAGGGTAACTGATTCATAAGGCCTCTACAATTCAGAATAGCCCATCTTTCAATAATGGGCTGCAGAACCCAATAGCAAGTGCTGAAAGACTCTTCGCAAATGTGGCCCATTACGTCCTAACAAACCCAAGAAGCCTTTTTCCTTTCTTTTCTTTCTTTTTCTTTAAAGAAAACTACACGGAATGGATCTAATAGTAAATTATTTATTAAAAATGGACCTAACTCAAATTATTTACCTACTTACCCACTTTTGCTGTTCTTATTTTTGTGCATGACATCAACTTTTCACTAATTTGTGATACTCTGTTAGTATGTGATACTATAGTCGTATCATATAGAACTGAACTTAATATTCTGTGATACTCTATTAATATATTGATACTCTATTGGTATTATATATGATTAAGTTCTTTTTTTAAGAAATAAAAAGAAATTAAGATTCCAACTGTATATGAAACCATGGTGCTATCATATATGACTGAGCTTAATCCTATATAGTACCCCATTAGTATATTGATATACTATCAGTATCATATAAGATTTGGCTCTTTCAAAAAGAAATAATTAAGAGAGAACTATTAAAATCACAAAATCTTATTTACTAACTTCTCAATTAATATTAAACTTTAAATTCTGGTAGCATCTATATATTCTAATGGCATCAAACAATTTTTTCATCCTTCATTCCATCAGAGTATATTATATTTGACGATATCAAGTAGTTCTACTGAAGCACTGTCTCTTTCTTTTTGATACTATCAAAGTATATATATACTCTCATAATATCAAACACGCAAGAATCGTTAAAAATATGTGGTATGAAAGTAATAGGGTAGTTGCTTGTAAATGATTTCTCTTTTGAGTTTATAAGAGTTATTTTTTCCTATTCTTTTAACCTCTCCTTGGGAGTTTCATTTTTGTTGTGCTCTTGATAACTTGAACTTACGAATCATAATCTTAAAAATTTGAAAGAAGAAAAATACTTATCATCCGACCAACTTCCTAAAGTCATTATCCCATGGTGAATGAAGTGTATAATAAACCATTTTGATGCTGCTAGAGGCTTGAGCCTTGAAGAACATTTGGTTGCCTAGATAAATATATCTATTATCCTTTTAGACTAATAGATAACACTTACTATGTCTTATATAGTCCCAAATAAATTGGGATTGCTTATATAAATTTTCATTTCATTAAAGTAAATTTTGTATCATTATTATTATACTAAATAAATAAAATAAAAAGGATCGTTACTATATCGTAAACCGTCAAAATAATGATGGATAAATATACTCTATGTTTATATAAGAATTACTAAACATATTTAAATTAAATCTTCTAGTTCATCATGAAGGTCGATTGTCCTTGCGTAGTCACGAGTTCATAATGATATACCATAACTTTTCCCTGTGACAATAATAGCTTTAATGGAAGTTCGTGTAGTTTGATACTCACTCCGTTTTAATTTATTTATGTGATATTATAATTTTTTTAAAAAAAATTTAAAATTTATTATTTGAAATAAGTCATAAATATTTATAAAAAATAAAATATTATATTAAAATAAATTTTAAAAATTTAAAATAAAATTATTATGAAATATAAAAAAAATATTTTATTAGTGGTGCCAATTTGATGCACACTCACCATTATAATTTTCGTACTTTTCCTTCACCTACCTATCGTATAGCATTAACTTCATCCAAGAGTTGTTTTCTACATGTTAGATAATTAATAGGTAATATTATTTTTTTATAAAATTAATATGGTGTTTGAATATATATATATATATATATATATATGTATATGTAATGAAAAGCTCATTTACGGGCCTAATATTATTAACTTTTAGCTACTATTTGTAAAATCAAATATTATAGTTACCATTTTCGTTAATAGATTTATATTTACATTATATCACATTTATTTATTATTTAATATAACATACTTTATTTTTTAGATCTCACTTTTTTAAGAAGATTTACCTTAATAGATTTTAGGAAGCCTTATAGTAAAAGAGTTGATTATAATAATACTATATATTATTTAAATTAAATTTTTTACATCAATTAGAAATAAAAGTTATTGCCTTCTGGTAAAGTATTAGCAAAATTCATCATTTCATTAATTTTTGAAAAGGGTCCGATATACTTCTTAATTTTGTGATTTAGAGCTGATATATCTTGTTAAAAAATTAGTTTATATATACTTATACTGTTATATAAATGACTTAAATATATGTCCCATTATATAAATATCTCAAATATACCTTTTGTCAAATAGTGAAAAATTAATTTGAAATTAATATAATTTTTATTTTTGTATATGAAAATCGCGTAGGGATATTCGATACATAAATCTAGCTAAGTCCAAAGGTATATTTGATTCTTCTCAAACGTGAATTTGTCTATTTTGATTTAACGGATAATTTAAATTTCAAATATCTCCCTTATAAATCTTTTTATTTATTATCATTTGAGTTTCTTATTTTTTTCATTATTTTCAAGAGAGAGGAAGATGCTTTTAGAGTGCACTATGCACATATATATCAAAAAATTTTAAGATGGCTAATATGTTGTAGTTACAATTTTGCCCTTGTATGATTGCATTAAGTAATATCTTTTAGAAAAAATGGATGAAATGTTTAAATGTGAAATTACGATAATATCCTTGATCATCCTTTGATTTCGCTCTTCTATATATATATATATATATATATATATGAGTTATGATAAAAATTGTATTATTTAATGTAATAATAGACAATAAAATAATTAAATTTTATAAAACTAATCGGTGCATAAAATAATATTAGAGATACTTTCATGGTCATTTCATATACTATTAATATATAATTCTAACCGTCTATCTAACAAGGTCCACCAATGCTTCTGAAAGAAAAAGATAGTGTAAATGGTTAATGGGCTCGGACAATGGCGGAATCAATATTTTCGTCAAGAGTGTTCATACTTTTAAAATACGAATGTGATTTTTGTATCAAGAGCGTTCAACAATTGATATATATATTAAAAATCTATATTTAACCTATTTATTCGAAAAAGTTTTCGAACAAAGAGTGTTCATCTGATCACCTTAGGTAAATGTAGCTCCGCTCTTGGATGCTGACCACTACAACTAGGGGTGGAAATAAACTATTAATTTGAACGAATTAATGATCTGCTCATTTCAATCGATCTAATATGAGAAATGAAGTTTCTCTTTTAGTTTTAACTTTGCAAATCATATGTTTGTGATCATTGAATTAATGATTAAGTTAGTTTGACACATTTAATATTTTTAATTTAAGATCATAAATTTTTTAATTTTATAATAAATTAAAATTAAATAAATAAATTAAGACGTGTATTAGTTTTTGTTGTTTCTATTCATGCCACTTTTCGTTACAATTTATGCATATCACAAGTATGCTAACGGTTGTTTATTTGTGACAACAAGGGATGGGTCACGAGGGCGGTTATATAAATGCATCATCTTTTAGCACCACTCAATGGCATGACATATGATTTATTTTGATTTTTTCCTTTCATTTTCACATACGGAAGAACCGATGAATCAATTCAATATATTGTTTATTTGATATAGTGTGTTTGTCGAAGCGAAAATAAAAATTAAGATATTGAAAATTTTGTATGATATTTATTTTTGGGCCAAACTAATTTACTCTAATTTTACTTTAGGGAACAGAAGTACAGCGGATAGAGTTAGAGTGTTGGCTATGTATTTAGTCGAGTTCAGTAATTTTGGTTCAAATTATGTATCTATCTTAAAAATTTATGAAAATATGTATAAATTATTAATTTAGAAACCAATAACATAAAAAAATTCAGCACATGCTAGAGGACAAACGATTAATTTGAATTCGTGCTGAAAATTTCTTTGTACACTTCTTATCAAAATTGAGTATGAGATGAATGCATAAAATTGAGTTAAAACACCAAACACAAAATCTTATATTAATTAGTATTATACATTATATACTTTTCAATTGCTATGGTTTAATTGAGTTGTCTTTCTCAAATATTGGTAACTTATAAGGAATTAATAATATTTGGTAAAAATTTTCTTATCATATCACAAATAGCAACAATATTAAAAAGACAATAATTGATATATCTCAATAAGGTTCTGTTTGGTTGACACTTGACATGAAAGAAAAGGAAGTGTACCATTTTCCATATCAAGTCTAGCAATAGATGGAATCTTGAAAGG
This sequence comes from Solanum medicagineum, assembly GCA_026153255.1. Lineage (NCBI taxonomy): Eukaryota > Viridiplantae > Streptophyta > Magnoliopsida > Solanales > Solanaceae > Solanum > Solanum medicagineum. Next base: position 3,235,275 of record JAPFFP010000088.1, on the reverse strand, counting down.
AAAAATATTTTATTCATATTTGAATTTTACTTTTTTTTTTCCTCTAGACAAATGCACGAGCAAAATAGAACTTTTTTTTTATTTACTCTTGGAAATATAGTTTTTTTAAAAAAATTTTTTTTTTTAATTTTTTATGATCTTGTATGGTCGTTACGTTATGGTATGTCCAAAGTATTGATCCCTTAAATATACTTTTGAGTAGTCATAGACTCTATTTGAATTTTGACTTATAAGTATGTTAGGCAAGTCAATCCTATTAATATATCGCAAGACAAGATAATCAATGGTGGAGTTAGGATTTTCATTAAAGAGTTTCAAAATTTTAAGGCGTAGACACACAAATCAAGTGAAGAGGGTTCGACATTATTATATATACATAAATTAATTTTTACCATATAAACAATATAATTTTTCATCGAATGAACCCCCTAATCCCAATGTGGCTACTCCAATGAAGATAACATCCTACTCCCACTAGTCTATTAACCTTAAACCCTAATATGCAACCTCCATTCCTTTCTATTTAAGGTCATGTCCTCAGTGATATGACGTTGCATCATATCCTGTCTAATCACCTCTCCCAAATACTTTTTTAGCATGTCTCAACCTCTTCGTGTAACCCCTAAATTTAACTTTTCGCATCTCCTAACAGGAGCATTGACACACCTCCTCTGTAAATACCTAAATCATCTATTTTTACTAGAGATTGCAATTTGAATTTTGACTTTAAACCATCAGATATGGTTAAAGAGGATTTCTATTGAATTATTTATCTCCACTTATTATCAATGGATTAGGACTACTTCCAATAAAAATAGAATTAGTGTTGGACTAACCAAACATAAATTAATCTAACCCAAAGTCATGTAAATAGGCAAACAAATTGGTTCAGTTGCACCAAATGCTCATATTGGATATTAAGTGGATGTCATTATTTCAATTTTTATTTTTATTTAATTATATTTATTTTTGTGGAGTTGGAATCTAATTCTACCTTATCTGGAGAAATTCAATCCACTATTTTTATGACTTTGATATTTTATACCTTTTATGCCAATTCTATAGCCTTTTTTTCTACCTGTTAGGCAAAATTAGTTGCCAATTAATCGCACGTAAAAATGGAAAGAGGGTCATAAATATACCAAATTTTTATATTTGTTCTTCGTTAACCTATCGTACTGTTTTTTTGTCTCAAATATTTCAAATTATTACATTTGATGCTAAATATATACTATAATTGAGATATGAAAGGAATATATATCATTAAAGAATGTGGTACAGCGGATAGAGTTGCTCCTCCTTTAACCAGAGGTTTCGAGTTTGAGCATGGGGAACAAAATTTTTTTTTGAAAGGGACTGCTTTCCCCCAAATGGGGCCTTACGTGACACGAATTCGGATGTAGTCAGACTCCAATGTGAATATCGGGCGAGAAATTAAAAAAAAACAAAGAAGAAATTTTTTGCATATAGTCACTCAAAAATACCTTAATATGTTCCATAGCTATAGTTTGGATAATTACAATTCATAATAGTTATAGCAACGCTAGTATACATTTGTACAATTTGTTATACAATTCGTAGTTTTGTATAGTGTTTGTATATTTCGCTATACAATTCCTGTATAACATTTGTATAATTCGCTATACAATTCAAAGTGTTTGTATATTTCGATATACAATTTGATTTGTGCACATTTTTTATATAATCACGCGAATTATGCAAAACTCAAACTTTAATTGCAGTTAGATGTTTGCTGCGAGCCGTAATTAATTCGAATTAGCTAATTAACTAGTATATGTTTACTTATCCGTGTCATGTTTTAAAAAAAAAAGAGAAAGGAATATATATATATATATATATATAGGTAATTCATGTCCAAATTTATTTCCTATTAAGTCACCCCCTATTTTTTCTATTTGTAAGCCCCCTATTTTTTCTATCAACATAAATGTCTTACCTTTAATTCGATATACATCATACATATATGATACATTTAACCTTAACCATTTTTAGAAAAGAAGTAAAGAGAAAAAACTTTGGATTCTTGAAATTTCAGCCTCTAATTTACATATTTAGTAACAACCATTCACGTGAATTTTGTTATTAGAAAATATATTAATGCAAACAATGTTATATTTATTGTATCGAGTCCTTGCTTTTTCTCTTTTTTGCCCTTTTTAAAGCTAAGAAACCATTCTTCACGTCTTTGACTAGGCCCAAAGCACAAAAAGGCAAAAAGAATTGCCACACAAAAGAAGTAAATGCAACGTTCCAAAAAGCAAACAACCAAACATGACTTTTAAGACCAAATGAGTTCCATATTAAACGCGAATTTAGAATTTTAATTTTAATTGAACCTACTATATATTCAACGCATGTTCGATTCTATATAAAAACTCTTAGGTCCAGTTCTGTATTAGAGATGGAATTCAAAATTAACCATCAAATAACCCCAAAAGAACTAGATTCTGTAAACAACATAGAGGAAGAATGAAAAGAATATCTTATCGAGGTAATTGTATTTCTTTCGGTAAATATGATCTTCAGACACTTAAACTTGTTTGGATTATATCTCGACAAATAGAAGTAGATCGATGGGCAATGACACAAAAAGCACGTCGTGGTGAAAAATATGGGTATGTATATTTCCAGGCAAACCAGTTACACTACGACCCGCAGAAACACGTACGGCTTCAGCAAAAATTCCCCCCCCCCCCATATATATAAAAAAATTTACACATAAATTTTGTAATATATAAAGTACTAAATACATAAAACGTCAATATCATAATGTTGGATTCATCCCCGATTTAATTCCTTTCTGCTTTAGTCAGAATTTAGGTTCACTTTTTTTAATTGAATAACCTATTAATAGAAAATCTTTTTTTTTTTTCAATAAGTCTATCTGACACGATATGAATTAAGTTATTTTCAAAGTAAACCTATTTGACGCAATGAATTAGTTATTCTCAAAGTTAATCGAGTTAATAATTTTAAATAGTTAGTACCCTTTTTTTTTCTTTTTCTTAAATAGCAAATACCTAAGATTTGGGGGGAAAAAAAAAAAGAAGTCACAACTTTCTTCATTTTTAACGAAATTTGACCATTTATGCTTCATCAAGAAACGTGTCAATTGGTAAGTGAAAACAAACAGCAAAAAGAAGACCCACCAAAACCATCCAAAATCTTTAACCGACAAAAACTTCACAAAAGAATCTAAATTATATATACGTGGATTTATTTATGAATTTTTATTTTTCACTCGTATAATTTTATGTTGTATTTTTTAATATAATATGATATTTAAGAAAAAAATAAAATTTATAAAATTTATGATCTAAAATAATTTTTATATATTTATATGGTTGAGAATTATTTTATTAAAGATAAAAGATTTTAAAATTAAATTTTTTTTGATTAAAATAAAATATTATTTTTTTAAATGGGCAAAAAGAGAGTAATATTTAACTACAATAACTAAGATGCACTTTCTAATGGCAAGTTCAAAATGGGTCAACTTAAAATCCTAACTTTACTCTTGCATTAGACTTTTTTACATTATCAAATCGTCTAAAGGGTATTTATAATTTACAGATAATTTTTTTTTAAAAAAAAATATGAAATTTATAATATTAAAATGAATTTATAATAGCTCTGAATAATTTATGTATGTAATTGAGTATATTATTTGTTGTACTTATGTTTCCTATTATCATTAAAAAAAATTATTTTTCTAAAAAATCTAACCAATTAAAAATATAAAAATTAGCAATATATTTCTTTTCTCTCATTTCATAGGATACACTTTTCCTTTTAGTCCGTCTAAAAAAACATCATCTTACTTTAATTGAACATAGTTTAACTTTTAAATTCCTCTTTTATTTTTAGGGAAATAACTTTCAGCCACATAAATTTCTAAAAATTAATTTAGACTACAAATTTTAAAAATTTTACTTTTTTAAAATACAATATTAAGTGAAAATTATTATATAAAACGAGATGAAAAAAATATTATAAGTGTTACTCAATACTAAACACACCCTCAAAGTATCATTTAGTATGAGAGATGAAATAACTCATGAGATGAAATATTATCTTTAAGTAAATATATCTCATGATATTATTTTACAATATTATCTTCAAAGTCTGCATAGATTAGTCCAAATAAAATGAATCAATCGGCGTATATATGAATTACTCTCCTTAGACCAAGAAAATATCATTGTCCCATTTAGCACACACCTCAGCATACAACTTTATTTTTCATTTATACACACTTTGATCTTTCACTCTCATGATTTTCTCCTTAAAAAAAATCTTTCAATTCTCCCTCAATCAATCTTCTCCAACATGTTAGGCCTCCCAAAATAAAAAAAAACAATTCTTGATTTATCGGACACTTAGGATTTAGTGGTGTCTCCACTTTCTCCTATGAAATTTAAGATTACTAAACTAAGCTTTGTGTACCCTTTTGCTTTACTTGTATTATACATGGAAAAATAATGAGTATTCAGAAAATCTTTTTGCTCAAAAGCCACTTTAATAAAAATGTTTTTGAGTCAATTTATGTACAGAACAATGGCTTGGTTTTTCAGTTCTCTTTGGGATTTCTTGTGTTGGTTTGTCTTCAAGATTTTCCTTTTCTTGAGGAAAAACATAGACAGGTATGATTATATGAACCTTCTCTTAGTTTCTTCATTTTTTTTTGAATTTTAGGTTTTCATTTGCTTAAAGTTTCTGTCTTTTTGGATTTTTGTAGGAGGGTTGTGGATGAAAATGGTGAAATGGAGTGCAAAAATAGAAAAAGATTAGATTTTGATGAGAAGGGTGTTGAAAAAGAGAGTTCTTTTTTGGTTCAGAGTAAGTATGAGTACATATCTGGTAAAGATTCTTTTGGATTTATGGAGAAACCAGAAGCTAAAAGTTTTTCTGTTCAAGAAATGTTTTTGAATTTTAATGAAGGAGAAGGAGTTATAGTGGCTGAAGAAAAAGAAAAGGAGATTGATAAGAATTCTGATGATAAATTGTTTTATTTCTCTTTTTTCAAAGATGGAAGTGTTTATCAAGAAAAGTCAGAAGTTTTTAATGAAAAAGAAACTAATTTTGAAGAAAAGGGAGAGGTAAATGTTGGTTCTGAAGAGATTCTGAAGCAAAATAATGAATTTTCTAGTGATGAGGAATCACAGAAATCTGAGGATTTATGTTATGAGATTCAATTGATTCCTGAGAATCAGTCTGTAATCGCAAATTCGATTAGAGGGACTGAGGCTATTGGAAATGAATTATGTTCTGATAGGCATCTTAATGGATTCTTGAACAGTGAGCAGTTTATAGAAGTTGATGGAGAAGAAAATGATGATATGGGGTTCATAGAATTGGAAACTTCTTTGCATAATTTAAGTTCTTCTGTTAATACAGATGAATTTGATGCGAAAAGTGTCGACACTGTTGAAGTAACAGATGGGAACTGTGAGGAAATGAATGATTTTCAAGAATTCCCATATCATAATGTGAGTCAAAATGCATTGGATATGGATGATTTTGCTTCTCAAAATGTTGACAGAGTTGACGAAACAAATGTGAACTATAAGGAAATGAAGTTGATGGATTGTTTTTCGAGATTTGATGAAACCAATGTGACCTATAAGGAAATGAAGTTGATGGATTGTTTTTCGAGTCGAAAATCATGTTACAAAGATGATTTTACTTCTCAAAATGTGGATGTCAATTGTCAGGAAATGAAGTTAATGGATGATTTTCAAGAATCTGTGCATCATAATTCGACAAAAACATTGTGGGATACGGATGATTTTGCTCAAAATGATGACAGAGTTGAAGAAACAGATGTGAACCATGAGGCAGTGAAGAGGTTAATGGATGATATTCAAGAATCTCCGGTTCATGATTTAAGTCGAAGATCATTGGGTACGGATTCAGATAAGGATGAAGATGAAGGTGATATCTTATTAGAACATCAGAATTTGGTTAGACAGATGAAAATGGAAATGAAAAATTCAAGAATGACAAGTCTGCCTACTATATCAGAAGATTGTGAATCTCCTAAGTTAGTTGAAGATTTAAAGCCACTGAAAATTGATGAAAAGATTGAGTACAAAGATTGTATTGAAGAAATTCAGAAATTTTACAAGAGCTATGCTGAAAAAATGAGAAAATTGGACATCTTGAATTACCAGACATTGAATGCTATCAGTAAGTCTCAAAACTTTTCAATTTGGTAAAAAATTATGTATTTGTAGTATTTTGCTTTTAGTTTCTTGTCCTTGTATTTTATTGTAGGTGTTCATCATGCTTTGTTGTTTCTTGATCCTACCATCCTTGCATCTTTAATTGTTAGATTTTTGTTTGGTGAGTAACAATTATGTGTCCTGTGTTCTGTCAATTTCAGTGCTATTATAATGTCATTTTCAGAGAACTCTATAATTAAATTCATCAATGAACATTCTGAACCAACAAATTTTTGTAAACTTATTTCATATGCTTATTGTCTTGGCTGATACTAATTTTCAAGATTGACCATTTGATCCTTTGAAAAGACCAGTGTGACATAATCACCACTTGTTGAAAGTATCCATTATTAGTGCCTAAAAGGGTGCTTTTGCTGTCCCTTTTCCATTATGCCATGCAATTATCAATGGCTTTTAATGCCATTCAATAGACTTTTCTATTTGGTCCTTCCACTTGGTTCCAATTTTCTATTCTAATCAAATTGCTGTTTTAGGGAGAATAGTATAAACCCCACAACCATTGGACTTATATGGAAGAAAAAATCACATAAGATTTAAAATTGTCAAAATAAGAAACAGTAAAAAGAAGGGTACATGGACAAGAATACCCCTAGACTATGTGCTGCAATAGTGGAATCCCACAGTGGGGTATGGGGAGGATAAAATGTACGCAACCTTACCACTATCTTATAGAGATAGAGAGGTTGTTTCCGGAAGACCCTTAGACTATGCACAATGAAACAATCTTTTAATTTTTTTAAAAAAAGGTTGAATTTTTCCTTGGACTTTTGGAATGATGCAAATTTGTCCTTTACTGTTGTCGTTAGCCGAAATGGGTGAAATCGAGCCTCTTTGATAACGACAAGTGTAGGAATAAGACACTTTTTATCGGAGGGCGAAATTGTTTCATTTTGCATTGTCTAGAGGCGAATACATTGACCTGGAATTAGCTTCTTGAAACTTTTTTTTTTTTTTTTTTTTTCTTTTGAGCATAGGCTGGTGATTCTGATGTTGCCCTTTAACTGTTGTCGTTAGCCCAAAAGGGCAATATCGAGCTTCTTTGGTAACGACAAGTGTAGGAATGAGACACTTTTTAATGGAGGGCGAAATTGTTCCATTTTGCATTGTCTAGAGGCGAATACATTGACCTGGAATTAGCTTCTTGAAACGTTTTCTTTTTTCTTTTTTTTTTTTTACTTTTGAGCATAGGCTGGTGATTCTGATGTTGCCCTTTAACTGTTGTCGTTAGCCCAAAAGGGCAATATCGAGCTTCTTTGGTAACGACAAGTGTAGAACGAGACACTTTTTAATGGAGCGCGAAATTGTTTCATTTCGCATGGTCTAGAGGCGAATTTATTGACCTGGAATTAGCTTCTTGAAATGTTCTTTTTGAGTCATGGACTGGTGATTCTGATGTGTTACTTTTTAATATAGGTTTCCTTCAGCTTAAGGATTCCGAAGTGTTTATGTCAAGCAAAACAACATCGATTTCTATAACCAAAGCCTTTGCTTTGCCTAGCTTCTTGGCAAACAAACAAAGGAAGATCTTTGCTGATCCTGCACAAAAATCGATTAGTGAAATGAATAGAGACTTGGAAATAGTATATGTTGGGCAAATTTGCCTATCGTGGGAATTTCTCTGTTGGCAATATGGTAAAGCTAAGGAATTGCTTGAACATGATCCTCATGAGTATCACACATATAACCAAGTTGCTGGAGAGTATCAGCAATTTCAAGTACTTTTACAAAGATTTGTGGAGGATGAGCCATTTCAAGGACCGCGAGTCCAAAATTATGTCAGGAAGAGGTGTATGCTCCGTAGCTTTCTTCAAGTCCCGAGCATTAGAGGTATGCATTTTTTTTTCCATTGAGTCATAATTTAAATAGAAGATTCATAAGTAAGGAGGAGTACTTTGACTGTCTAGCAGATGATTGTTCCAAGGGAAAGCAGCGCGGACGTGAAGGGGAAAGAGATGTCATATCCATAGTGAACTTGGGCAAAATTATTAAGGAGACCATGCAGGTTTTCTGGGAGTTTCTTCGTGCTGATAAACGTGAAGCTAATTTGACCTTAAAGGGTGTTCAACTGACTCAAACGGACACTGCAGAAATTGAGCTTTTTATGAATGTCAAGTTAGACCTTCAAAAGGTTTGTCTATCTTTATTCATATATATGCCTTTCATTCTGTAGCTAAACACAAAGCCTGTCGGATCAGTGACGAAATGTGTAGCTAATTCCAGTTTTTTGGTAGCAATTTTAGTTTCTAAACTCTGAATGACTTGATTCTTTATGCAGAAGGAGAGGAAGCTGAAAGATGTTCAAAGAAGTGGGAATTGCATAGTGAAGAAGTTCCAAAAACAGCAAGAACGTCGATTGAGCCAGTCGTTATTCGCATCACTTGTGGAACTGAAATTGGTGTCAAGAGTACTAAGTTTACCAAGATTAAGGAGAGATTATTTGATCTGGTGCCAGACGAAACTAAACAATATCAAAGTTGCAGGGAGGAAAGTTAGCATGGAACAATCTTTTTCACTTTTCCCATGCTAAGGACTATATGGGGTATAAAGGCAAGCCCGGTGCATTAAAGCTTCCGTTATGCGCAGAGTCCGGAGAAGTACTATAGAGTATATGTTTAGTTTTTCATAATGTAAATGAAGGTCTTCTAGGACTATAGTTCTAGGCTATTTTTAGTAATGCCCCACCCCACCCCACCCAATAGAAGAAAAAAACTTAGATTTATGCCCTTGCTTCCCCTTGAAAAATGAACCTAACTAGAGGAGGAGAAAATGTAGCCTGATTTTGAGAGGGCAAATTTAGAATTAAGGATCAATGGTTTATCATGTTTTTCAATAGTAGTTTGATAGATTTTTATAAAGAAGAAAAACTTGTTTTGCTATAATTTTCAACATAAGCTTTGTTAGAATGTATTTCGGTAGAATTCAGTGCTTCATTAATCTTTTGTATATTTTCTACTTTTGGGGTTGATGAGTATGATTTGCGGGCCTTTTGATAACAAACTCTAAGGTCTGCATACATTTTACCCTTCTCGGACAGCGGATTCATTTGTTGGACTTCAGTGAGTGTGTTGTCGTATTAATCTTCTATAATTGAAATAACATTTGAATTGACCTTGTATTTTGGAGTGTATGAACACAAAGTTGTAACACCCCACACCTTCCATTATTGGTACAATGCAAATGAAATATTAAATGGTTTGAGAAAACTAGCTCTAATTTTCAAAAGTGCTCGAATCTCGCGTTAATGGGCTATATGTGCATCTAGCGATTAAGAGGGTCGAGTGTATAC
>JAPFFP010000088.1:3197948-3209202 GCA_026153255.1 Solanum medicagineum | reverse complement strand
TTCTCAAACCCCTTAACTCCTGTACTTATGCACCACCATTTACTTAAGATAAAATACACAATATTTGCAAAATTTTCTGAGTGACAATTTACTTCAATCGAAATATTTACGGGGTCTAACAATTTATCGATTTGATATAAACATCATATGCAAGTACGTATTTATCTTAGTAGAGTTTATCAATCCTTTCTTTTTTCACTTTTTTTTAATGATTGTCACGTGCATGATCATTTATGTTAAGGGTTTTGTGTTTACCACACAGTAATAATTTATTACCTAGATTTTTGGTAGCTAAAAATTCAACTACCTAAGTTTAAGTTAATATGTTTAATTAAAGACCGCACGGGTCAATTTCCTTCGATTTTCTGACTTTATTGAAAACCAAGCCATGGATTTCCTCAATTTTTTCTTGCTTCTTGAAAAGCAATTATGTAACTCTACCTATAATCCATAATAATAATGTGATATTTCAAACTTTGAAATTTCTTGTCAAAATAGTACTATTAACCCCTTTTTAATTAGAAATTTTAAACTTGAAATGATTAAGATTACATCTTAAAAAAGTAGCTTAAATAAAAAAGAATTATTCAGATAATATGGAGTCTCCGAATCTCATCTTGATTTGGTGTGAATCATTCTCATCACATGCACACCCCTCCCCTTACGCTCAGAGTCGAAAATATATTCATTATCCACCACACGATTCAAGAACTCCACAACAAATTTAATGGGCTCGATCGACTCCAATAACATATTAAATAAATCTTTGATTGAACTCACGCTCTGAAAGCTAATATAAATTTGTCTAAGCCATATATATTTATGGGAGCAAACTAGGTATTTTTTGTTGTTATCGTGGTTGTAATTTCTCCTACTTCAATTGCAAACCAAGTGTAGATAGGGGCACATCCAATGTATCTGTGTTGGATTCATTTGAAACTCAATAGATTCAATGCAAAACATAAATTTATATGTAAAAAATTTACTTAAATTGTAACAAATATCAGATATAAACTAATACCTTTAAAATTTTAACGAGTTCAATGCTAAGAACTATAAACGCCAACTTCATAAAATTTAAATTCTAAATCTATTTTTATATCTCGATAAACAATATGAGAAAATTATTCAACACAAACCTTTAACAGTTTGAATCAAAGAAAAATGACCCTATATAAATTTATTTCTCATATTTTATTTTTAGAACTCTATGTGTAAAAATAAAAATCTCTTAAAAAATTAACATAAAACTAAAAAAAAAACCAAAAAAGAAGGGATAAATACCTTACTTAGCTTATTTGACTTTTGTATGACCAAGAAAATATTACTATTAATTTAAAAGAGGATTTATTTTTTATTTCTATTAAATATTTTTTTGGTTTTCACCTCGTTGAGTTCTCTTCACATTTATTATAGTAAGGTTAAAAGTGAAAACAATACTCTCCGCGTCCATCTTTACTTGTTCCTATTGATTTGGCATAAAGATTAAGAAATAGTAAATGATAAGGGTAATTTTACCAAATCACCCTTTGAATATAATAAATACAGTGTCTTAAAAAATGAAATAGAGAAATTACTATAATTAATGATAAAGATAAATTATGAACTAATGGTAAAATTATCTGTTGATTTCATAAAGTGTCATTATCCATCTTATATATGTTAATTTTATCATATTTACATATTATCATGTGTTTTTTGTTATTAGTCGTTCTTCCTTTTTTTCTTTTTTTCTTTTCTTTTTCACTTTTTCTCCATATCTAGTTTATTCTGCTTATGAGTTTTTGAGACGAGGGTTCCCAAGAAATAACCTCTCTACCTCTGTGAGGTAATGGTAAAGTCTGCGTATATTTTACCCTCTCCAAATCCCACTTGTGGGATTCCACCGGATATATGTTATTGTTGTCAATTTCATAAAATGAACAAGTATTGTTGGATATCTCAAAATTAAATAATATAGAGAAAAGATAAAGATGGACGAAAAGAGTCAATAATCTTATTCTAATTTTCTAAGAAAATAAATATTTTTTTTGTAATTATACCACAACAAAGTGTACAAAGTACTATTACAAGAGTGAGTATTTTTATTAAAAATGTGGAAGTTTGAGTGAGTCAAATTAAATGGCACACTTTGGGGACTTCAAATTTAGTGAAAATCCAGAAATCTAACCCCTCGTTTGTCTCTTCTTTGACCTTGGGCTTCCCTTCCCAAACGTGCAATCAAACTTTAAAAATATATTTTTGTTTGTAATAATTCAAACTACTCAACCCCCTCTAGTTTAAATATATTTTTGTTTGTAATAATTCAAACTACTCAAGCCCCCTCTATCTATGTGAATTCTTAACCTCTTCACATTAATACTTGACACTTTTTTAAATGTATATTTTATAAATTAAAAAAATATGTGTGTACTTTTTTAGCAATTAATGAGTTTGCATTAGATATATGAAGTGTATTAGGTGGACTTTATTTGTACTTTCATTAGTTTTCTATGATTCTATCCGTACAAATAGATTGAATTGAATGAATTGAGCTGAATTTGAGAATGTCAAAATGAATTGAATTGGTGTTAATAGTTAAATGTTAAAATGAGATAATTTGATAAATGAGCAGATCATTGATCCATTTAAATATTATTGGAATAGTTTCAAAGATATACAAAAAGTAATTAGTTTATAACAAATGTAGTCATGTTCTATTAACATAAAAACTAGCTAAAAATCATTAAAATTATACATTGACTATACACTATATTTTACTATAAGTTATAAAAAGTATACAATATAGCATACTTATATTTGAGCTATACACTGACTATATAATACACTAAATAAATTAAATATAACTTAATGATATATGAAATATACATGGACCATATATGAAGTATACACTGACGAATTCAATCTCTATCAACTCAAAATCACCTTTAAACAGTTCCAGATTTTAGATATGAAACTCTCTTCATGTTCCAAGTCTTTTGGAGTATAATTTGCTCGAAATAAATTCAAGTTTTTAGTTTGCCAAATTTAAAAAAAAGAAAAAGGACAAAGAAGAAGAGGCAATAAAAAGAAAATAGAAGACGACACAGAAGAAGAAGAAGAAGAAAAAGGAGGAGGGGGAGGAGGAAGGAAGAAGGAAAAGAAGCCGCTAATGACAAAATGGAAAGAAGAAGAAGAAGAAGAAAATTACAAGTCATTAATGGAGAACAATGGGGAAGCAAGGAGATAAAGTTTTGGCCAATTCCAATAATTTTTTGAAAATTTGGGTAAAATTTTGATAATGAAAATAGCTGAATAAACACTTTTTTTACAAAAAAAATAATAATTAATTTTTCCAATATTATTTAGGCTAAAGCAGATTGGGCCCCAAAAAGAACTAAATCATAACCCAATTCAATCAATTCTTACTATTTTTCTAAAAAAAAAATTAAAGGTGGCAAGGCCACACAAGCTGTTATCATCCAAAAAAAACTCACAAAAAACTAAGCTTGTATCCTTTAAAATAAACTATTTATATTTATATACCCATTTATATTTTGTAGCCTATATTATTTAAATTTTATCCCCTTAATATTAAAATTCGCGCGCTGACATCATGTTGATGTCAGCACATGCTTGAATGATATACCAATAGGGTATACATATACCAACAGGGTATCACAGATGATTAAGCTCAATCCTATATGATATGGTATAAATATACCGACATGGTATATAACGAATATATTTTCTACTAATTTAAAGTGTAATAATTCTTTTATTTGTTTCTTAAAAAAAATCCTATATACCAATTGGGTATCAATATACCACCAGAGTATCATAAAGGACTAAGCTTATTCTATATGATACTGCTATAATATATATATACCGCCAAAGTATATTTCATAGTATTTATGCTGATATCAGCATGACATCAGCATGCGAAATAAAAAGGAATAATTGGATAGACAAATAAATAGTTTGAATAATAGGTCTATTAAAAGTAAATAGTTTAAATTGAATCTATTATGGTACTTTTCTAAAAACCTTACCAAGGCAAATGAGCCTGTGAAGTAATAAGTAGGCCCACATAAAAGCCCAACTAAAAGGTAAGTTTACAAATTTAAAGTTAGTTTTCTTCTAATTTGTTGGAGTAGCTAATAATTTTTCCTTTGTATTGTGACCCCAAAAAACATAAAACAATAGCCCGTAAGTGCATGATTGAGTGGTTGGGAGGTGGGTCTGCCACATCAAATCCAGCTTTTGTCTGCTATTTAGCCATAAGCTCGTCGTATTAGTCTTACTTAGTGCAAATCACATCTCATGAGTGATTTGTGAGCTATTGTACAATGAACATGTTATCTTAAAATGCTCATCACGGAGTGCTCACTCGAATGGTAGAGGTTATGGGTTTTTGTAGGGCTTCCAAAAGAAAACAAAGCATAGTTTTAAAAATACTTGGACAAAATTTCTCATGAATCAATTTGGATTGTATATCGGTCCGATTGAAATCGGTTACAACAATTCCAAGCAAATATGATGTATTGCTCCATGCAGATTCAACTTCTTGTCCTATATTTGAATTAAAAAAAAAGTCCAATAAAGTTTTTATTCTCGGTTCGCCTCTCAAACTTGAATATGGGAAATACGTTCTCATAAAATCGAACATAGCTAGCAGTAGTAGCCAAAATGAAGTAGATTTTTATAAGTTATCTGCTAAATGATTGTGAGGTTTCATTTATAGCTTGAAAGCTCCAACATAACCTTCCTAGTGTCAAAGGATAATCGACTTCTCCATGTCTGGTTTGCTAAATCAAGAGAAATGATGTTGCACATGTTGAACGTATCAACGTCAGCAGATAAAGCCCAATAAGCTTCCTGTTAGCAAATTTACCTGAAACTTACTGATTGTTGTCCGTCCTCAAAACTGTATACATTGATCACAGTATCATACGAACCACCATCGTCAGAATAAGTACTATTGTATAAACGTCATCATATCCAACACCAAACTTGAGATGGTAAGAGCAACCCTTCTTCAATTTAGCTCCAAATGTAGGCAATATCTTAGACTTCCTAATTGTGGGGTTCCAAGATAACCTATGTTTCTCCGACTCTTCAAGAATGTCAATTGGTGCTTGTCAGATTCTCCAAAAGTAAAGTATTTTTGGAGAATCCGTCATGGGCGCTGTATTGAAAGTGAAGAATCTCACCAGTGTCAGTTCTGTTCAATGAGGAATGGAAAGAACATACCGTGAATTTGCCTGTGGATTCTTAAATAATAACCCTACGTTGGTTGATTCTTTGTTATCACTTCTTCATTTTGGGCGGGTTACCTATATTTGAGCTCATTTTGACACCCTTAATTATGAACACTGGCACTTTAGTTAGATATACTAATAGCATTACTGTCAAGCAAGCTCTTAAAGAAATAAGTAACCGCGCAGTAACTTTTAACCAGTCGATTATACTCAAATGCTTAACAGATGACTTGAATCGAAAAATTGAAAACGAACTAAGCAGCATATAGAGAATGTTAGTACCCGAGCTCAAATATGTACAACAATCTCATAACAGAAAACGAAAACAGAATATCACTCAGCATGAATAGGCTATTAATGCCTTCATTTTCCATCAGTCAGTTGATCCTCCTTCGTTTCCTTGGCGGGCCTCCATCTTCATCATCATCAGGCTGTTCATTACCGCCTCCATCTTGATCAGCATTTTCCTCGTTTGCTCCTAAATCTTGTCCATTAGGAACCTGTTGATTACCGCCTACATCTTCATCAGCATTTCGCTCATTAGCGCCTAAATCTTGATCAACATTTTGCTCATTAGCGCCTAAATCTTGTTCATTTGCTACTCCATTCTGATCAGCATTTTGCCCATTAGCGCCTAAATCTTGATCAGCATTTTCGTCATCTAAGTCAGTTATGACTCCATCTTGATCAGCATTTTGCCTATTAGCGCCTAAAGCTTGGCCAGCATTTTCATCATTAGAATCTCCACCTTCATCTAAATCAGTTACGTCTCCATCATGATTTTCATTACGCGAGTACCTAAGCCTGTCCCTGTTACAAAATACTCATTTATGTCAACCGTTATTATGTGTACACTCTCAATTTGCAAATTCGTAATTAGAAACTTACATTAGCAAAATGAATCTACCATCCCTATAAAGAGGGTGCTCTTGAGTGACTTGAATCTGGAGAAAAATTTTAAAAAATCAGTATTTAAAAAACAACAACGGACATACTAATCTGGTGAATATCAGTATCTTACAAATTTCCACCCGAGCATCCTTCCACATCGGGTACAGTAAGTAGCGGATACAGTACCAACTCGTGTTTGACGAAGATTCACGTTGTTGTCTACATTAAACCTGCATATGTCAAGTTGATGAAATGATATGTAATAATATCAAATTGCGTGAAATCATGATACTTACAGTCTAGTAAAGATCCCTCCTGGCCATACCTGCAAAATGTACATAAATTGGTTCTGAGAAATGGTTTTGTGTACAATTCAGAAAAGAATAAGAGAAAAAAAGAGTGAGAATCCATACAACAGTAACGACATCATCACCGAATGCAACTTGAATTCTGCACAAATCGCAATGGATGAAATCCCATTCGAATGGGACTGCCATCGATAGAGAATGGGAATGATCGAGAAGAGAATGTTGATATACAATAAGAAGAGAATGTTGATTATACAATGAGAAGAGAATGTTGAATATATGTAGAAAGGCCACTTCTTGATTCTTGAATTACCGTTAATTCTGAAAGGAGGGAAATTTGTTTTATTTTTCCCATTAAGGAGATTGTTCAATTTACCCTCTAAAATATACATTTTTAAATTTCTGATACTAGTTTATTCACATTTTTCATAAATATTCTCGGCTTAAAACTTAATATGGTCAAATTGCTATATTTTACATAATTACATGGTATATATGTGACCTGGAGGGGGACGAGAGTTTGAGGCGGCCGAGATCGAGAGAGGGAGGAAAGAGATGAATTGTATATGTATATTTGTCAAATTATATATGTATATCTGTCAATTAATTGTATATATGTATATCCGGCAAGCGAGATTAGGAGAGGGAGGAGAGAGGGCAGAGTTTAGAGAGAGACGAACTATATAGGTATATCTGTCGAATTGACTATATACATATGTTAAAAAATTTATATATATAGTTGGATATGTGATTGTACAGTTGGCAAGAAATTGGAGAGAGAGAGGAGAGGAGAGGACGAGAGTAGAGAGAAATAGCAAATAAAAAAACTATAGCTATAAATTGTAATTTTTTCAAATTATAGTTGTATAATGTAAATACATATCATATGTTTGTCTAGTTACGTAATTCATACTTTTAATACTCAAATATCACAAAACAAAGTATAATGTAGCAGGTTTAAAATATTAATCACACACATAAATAGAAAAAGGTAACCAGAAAATGAAGTAACAGGGGAAAGTTTCCTAGTAAAAGAAAGGGGGAAGAAATCTAATACAAGTTTTCTGTAATGTATGCAAACTAGTCGAGATTAGTTATATGAATCCTCGAAATCCATTTAGCTTTGGTTATATGAATCCTCAATCGAGAAACATTCGATATCAAACACTGAATCTAATGTAAGTACATCCATAATCAGCATTTTGAATCCAAATGACAAATACAAAAATTTATCAGAAGAAGAAAATGATCACGTTTCATAACTCAGTCACAGTTACTACGACTCGATCCTACTGAGACAAAGATGAAATTTGGTATCTACTGTCTTGTCAGGATTGCAAATGCAGTAAGCAGAAGGAAATATCTGTCCGATACTAAAAATAACAGATATGATAAAGAAAACGAAACAGAACATGGTATACAACGAAAGATCATTAATGTATCGATCATGAAAAGCTAAAAACAAGAAATACCATGGCTTCATCGTTTCAGATCCACGCTGTCACAGGTTAATGTTTCATTCATAGAGAATCAATTTTGTAACTGCTTCTAATTACTTCAACAGATAGTAATAAGTAACTAACATAACAACTTTTGGACTGATGGCTAATATACAAACTTTTACTAACTGTCGCTAACTACACTATTTCGTGTATCTTGCAACTTAGAGGAGAGAGAGACATACTACACCTCAGCAGCCTTACCACGGCACATTGGGGGTTGCTTCACGGTGGACAAAGCCGCTCTCAAGGGTGAAATTTTACGTTTGCTTCCTCCAGTTATCTGTTAGGTTGTGGAGCCTGATATTATATCTGTCTGTTGTGCTCAAAAACGTGTCCGACGCCGTAGAAGGCTCCAGAACTCTCTGTAGCAACAATCAGGACACTGTAGCAATGGTCAAGGCACTGCAGCAACAGAGGTTGCTGATCAATTTGAGGAATGTGCTGCTGCAGAAATCTATATAGATAGCCTTGTCGATCCCCTATTGATTTCATGAAACCGCACAATCATTTAGCTAAGTCAGATTAGAGAGAGATTTTTTGAGAATAGATTCCCCAAAGTCCATTACACTGTAGAAGATATTTGTTTGCCTTGCGAAAAATACAGAGCTGTATCTAGGATTGCATATCGGTCTGTTCTGTTCGTTTTTATGCATTATTGATTCGGTTTATTATTTTTCTATTTGTTAACAATGTTAAACCGACAATCAACTAAGCAAATAAGATATTTATGATCGGATTTGATTACTCAATTTTTGGTTCTTAATAGTTCAATTTTGATTTAACCAATAAAAAAATGTACCTATGATCATAGATACATAATATTCATAAAATAAAAATAATAGCCATACACAAATTTCTACATTAATTGCTATTGTTTAAGAAAGAATTGTTCGAATTCCTTGTCAAGACTCATGCAATAAATTGAGAAAGTAACATTAATTACATTTCCTTGACACGGTTAAATTTAGAGGTGAGAAGAGACAAGATAATATAGTTTATATCGAGAGGAGAGAAGGCGCCGGAATGAAGAGTCAAAGACGCTAGTTTTTGTTGATGGAGAAAGTAATACTAAAATTAAAGAAATAAGATTCTTAAAATATTAAAGTCACTTTTACATATTCAGATGTAAAAACATACTTCATCCGTCCTAATTTATATTAATTACTTTGATTTGGAACAGAGTTTAAAAAAAATAAAGACTTTTAAAGCTTGTGAATAGAAATAGTGATAATTACATCCACAAGCAACTGAGAAAAATTATTTATACAAAAAATAGTTCACTTTTTTTAAAGTACGAAAAGTAATCATTTGACTGACCTTTGGCTATTTGTTATAATTTTGGGCGTTCAACCCTCGTTATATAGGCATGTATAGTTAGTGAATATTTGTCTATGATAATGTATATTTAGTGTATAGCTCATATATAAGTAATATACATTGTATAATAGTATATACTTTCTATAACTTTGACAAACTATATTGTATAGACATGTATAATTTTGCTGATTTTTAGACTATTTTTAATGTAAATAAAATATGAGCTACTTTTTAAGAACTTTTTACTTTTTTGTATATATATTTTCCAAAAAAGAATATGTGAACTTATATTGAGCTCGTATCATGGGCTTTAAACTTTTTACTTTTATATATATATAATTTTCTCAAAAAAAAAAAAAAATGTGAACTTATATTGGCCATGTTGTACCATGGACCTTACATTATCTAGTGTTATATTAGGGCCCAAAGTGGTAGCATTCATTAAAAAACATGCTTGTGCTATGACAGCTCCAACAGTGATTCTTCTTCTTCCCAGTGAAATCATAATAGAGATCTGATAACTTGTAAGTGCTCTGATTAATTTAGCTTGTTATACTCTTTTTTTTTATTTTTGAGACGAGGATTTTTTAGAAACAACCTCTATATCGCTACGAGGTAGTAGCAAGGTCCGAGTATATTGTTGTTGTTTGTTGTATATTCTCTTTTTTTGGTCAATATAGGATATAGGAATTCAATCCATATCTCCAATGAAGTGGGTTGATGAGAACCAAGGTGATTTCTTCCTATTTGTTCTGGCCTTGATGGAAAGTGTTTTGAAACAAATATTATCTAATATACTAAAACAAGTTATACCATGGTTTTATGATTGATATTTTCTAATATTATTCGTGCAGCGTACAGGTTCTTATACTAGTAGACCATATGAAATGGAGCAAATGAAACAATCTTGGCAAGACAACAATTAACAATTTCACCAAAATGGAGTAAATAATTCCAAAAAATGCAGGTCTGAAAAATGCAGTGAGAAAATGACCTTCCGGGCATTAAAACGAAAAACTGTTCAGTGTACTTGAAGAGGAGAGTGTCACAAACAACATACTAAAATTTGAGGATGAACGGACTCCGTTTGGCCTTCGACCCGGAAGAAAAATCAGACTGTAGTACAGTTCTGCTGCTTTTCTGTTTTTGTTTCTGCTGCAGCTTCTCTAATTTCTGATTTTTTCTGCTTGATCTTATTTTTCTGACTGCTGCCTCTTACTTATGTTTCCCACACAGAAATAAAAATGGGCCAAGATAAATAACAATGCATTTGGGCTTAAATTAAAGAGGCCAAATCAAATTGGACTAACCCAAATTAAATTGGACTATCCCTCCATGTAGGAGGGATATTTCCTAACAAATCTCCCCTCACTCCTACATGGAATAAGCAATCAAACCGGCCTTTTCTCGACAGAACACGAGCTTCTCCTTTGGCAAAGTCTTGGTCAACATATCTGAACAATTATGACTTGTGTGAATTTTCACAAGTTCAAATGACTTGTCCTCCACGGCTTCTCAAATCCAATGATATATTTTCTTAATATGTTTGGTTTGAGAATGAAAAGCGGCATTCTTGGCAAAGTGGATGACACTCTGAGAATCACAATGAAGAAGATAATTTTCTTGTTTCAAACCAAGCTCCTCAAGAAAATTCCCCATCCATAATAGCTTCTTGCCTGCCTCAATAGCTGCTATATATTCTGCCTCAGTAGTGGACAAAGCAACACACTTCTGCAATCTTGATTGCGATGAAACTGCAGCTCCAGCAAATGTCATCAGGTATCCTGAGGTAAACTTTGCAGTATCAACATCTCCAAACATATCTGCATCTGTGTACCCAGACAACTCAGGTTGTCCAATACCAAAACATAGACAAACTTTGAAGGTACCTCTAAGATATTTGAGAATCCACTTCACGACTGCCCAGTGCTCTTTACCCGGATTCGATATGTAACGGCTAACAACCCCAACTGAATGTGCAATGTCTGGCCTCGTA
>JAPFFP010000088.1:3148561-3177868 GCA_026153255.1 Solanum medicagineum | reverse complement strand
TAAGAAATCCAAAAGAATACCCAAATAAGAAAATGATTTTTGAGTTTTATTTTTATTATAATATAACAACTAACATAAATGACATAAAATAGGAAAAAGATAAATATCAATCATCTATAAAGGTAAAGTTTATGTGTGTATATATATAGATTTCTATTTATCTTTTTCCTGTTTTTATGTCATTTCTCATATGTTATATGCTATTATGTAGAGTACCCTCCAACAATTATTTATTATTGATTTGATAAAGAGACAAAAAAAATACTAAATGATAGAATAATTTTACTAAATCGCTCTTATTAAATATAAATTATTTAAACATTGAAAAATGAATATCATTTAAAAACAGGACAAAATAGATACAAATGCTGAATTACTCATTAATTTTATAAATTGGACAATTATTATTGAATACTTTAAAATAATATAATAGACAAATAAAAATAGACGGAGAAAGCATTTGTTTATTTTGAACCTTCTTAATTAATGTACTATGCATTTTCTTTTTGAATCATGACATTTTCTACAAAGGAAAAAAATAATATTAAAGATGAACTAATTATTTAATTTATATATGATTTCTTTCTCCTATCAAATTCAAATATTTGCCTTATATGTATATTGTCAAAAACATAATAAACAAAAACAAAATGAATTTAAAAAGAAATCATTCATTAAAACGCGTCCAAACGACACTGTAGCCATTTTGGACAAAAAAAAGTCCTACTTTTTGAAAAAAATAAATTTGTACTATGTGAAAGAAGTTGAAAAAATAATACTTCCTCACTTTTTTTAAAAAAAAAATATCTAACTTAACTTAATGCAGAAGTTTAAGAAAATAACCAAAAAGAAAAAATTTAATCTTATGATCTTAAAATAAAGTTAATATAAAAATATATCAAAAAAAAAATCGTTTAATATTGTAATATCCTTTAATGTTATAATCTTAAATATGTCAAATGAAAAATTGAAATTGAAAATAACCAAAAATAAAAAGAGATCATTCTTTTTCAAACAAACTAAAAAAGAAAATAAATCATTCTTTTTCCAACACAAAGAGTACTATACTAAGTGAAAGTTATATTTAAATATGCATTAAAATTTTAATATCAAAATTACTTTTTTGAATATAAAATCCTATAACAATAATATATCTGATATAATTCTACAATTAGAATTTAAGGAGAATAGTGTCAAGTGTGTCTGCAATACATATTTATCTTACAAAGATAAAGAGATTGTTTACGTATCAAAATCAATAAAAATAAAATAAAATATTAAAGAAATTACATTAACAAATAGTTAATATAGAAAAAATAATAGCAACTACAAATAATCCCCTGCTCCATTTTTATTTACAAAAAAACTTTGAAAGCAAAAGCAACCAAACAAATGAAAAAGAAAGGTTCTTTACTTACTTGAGTAGCCTTTGTAGTTTAATTAGACATTTGATTGCCTCTAGAATGTGGGGAATCTTAGTAGTTAGTAAGCTAGCTGAACTTCCACCTTATTGGTGAAGGTTCGATTCCTCACGTTGTAACCCCCCCCCCTCCCCCCCCCCCCCCCCCAAAAAAAAGCCTCTAGAATGTGAAGAGAATCTGATATTATCAACTCTTGGATAGAAACATGTTCAAATGAAGCAAAATAGATATCAAAGATTCATTCATATAACTGATCCCCGACTAACTTATACACACAAGGATACATTAAACGAAAACACTCTACTCAACCTACAACAGATTATTGAGAAATGAACAGAAGCTTCAACAGCTTTTCAGGGGGGAGAGTATTATTAGCTCTTCCAGTAAACTAAGCAATTCAGCTTTTGAGGGGGGGAAAAAAGATAATAGCTTCTCACGTTCCATACAAGCTCCAACTAGCATTTGGTCAAGTTGCTTGTATTATTTCCCTGATATCATACCCTTGGAGCTATATACAAAAGAGTTTAGAGGAAGAAATCAGACTAGCATATTCTCAGAAAGCAATATGGCAACAGGTACTGCCTACTAGATGGTATTGCCATGCGTTAAATGACTTCACAAAGGAGTGAGCTTGACTGAACGTATGAGGAGAAGATTACCTGAAGGAAGGTCAGAAGCAAAATAACACCAGAGTTCCAGAAAGCATGAATTGTGATTGGGGTTAGGAGGTTCCGTGTTTGAGCATAAGAAAACCCCAGAGCAGTCCCTGAATGCATGTCATTTTTCAGCTCAGATTAAACATGAAGAGAAGTGCAATGATAAGAAAGGGTGAAATCAATTAACATCTCGTTCAACGGTGCTTCAACTCCGAACTAGTAGAGGTCAACTACATGAACCTTTTGTACCCATTCTACTGTGTTCTTCATTTAATTCCTCTAAAATCGAATGAAATATTAGCTCAAAAACTACAGAATGTTGTTGATCCTGTCTCAGAAAGTATAAACAATTCTTACTAGAACTATTTTTTCTAAACAAAAGAAATTTTGTGAGAATTTCAGAAGTAAAACTCAATTATGTTATTCCTTTTTGTAATTTCTGCTTTTACTCTTCTGTAGTCCAATGTCGTTTACATTTAAGAATAAGGAAGCAATACCAAGAACAAACAGCTGAGGAAATTGTCCAGGAGTAAGGTGTGCAAGAGCAAATACAGCACCACTAATAACCGCTGCAAGCGGTGTAGGTACCCTGAAAGGAGAAATGGAAAAGCATGAGAGACAATGAAGCATCAAGTCACTTGTCCACATTAGACATGCATATGTATGTACGAACTGGCCATAAGTAACAAAGTCAAGATGGCTTTCTTCAGCTGGTTTTTCTTGTATTCTTTTAAATATGCCTTTTAACTGTATAGCTCATGAATGAAATCCAGTCAAGGGCAAAAGTTTTGTCAAAACTCACAACTCCATTTTGTGTTTGACATCCTCTCTCAATTGCATTCTAGTCAAAAGATACAGAAAGGTCCAGCTATTGGTTTTTTTTTTTTAATGACAAGGGAAACACACAGCTGCTACCTTTTGGATGCGCATGGGGTAAAACCCCCGCTACTATGCAATAGCTTAAAACCACACATGAGAGCTAACTCGCACAAGGCAAGCCCGGTGCGACGAGCTCGACCCAGAAGGCAAAGTCCAGCTATTGGTCTTTGCTAGCATGTATAACTCTCTTAGACACTTCCTAATGTATCTTGATCCTCATTGGGGTTCACATGTTGCTATCAATAATTAGGTAGGCATTCTTCCAGCCTAATTCCCTTTAAAACCAAATTTGATTATAAAACATCCACAACAGAATGTACAAGAGATAACATCATAGTTCTAAGCAAATCATAGAAGGGTCAACTGATCAAGCCCAAAAATATTTTCAACTTGAGAAGGTTCACACTTGACATTTAATGCATAGAGCAAGGCAGTAAACAGAATCTACAAAGGCAGCCTGGTGCACTAAGCTCCCGCTATGCATGGGGTCTGCGGAAGGGATGGATCACAAGTGTCTACTGTACAGAGCCTTATTCCACATTACTGTAAGAGGTTGTTTTCACAACTCGAACCCTTGACTTCCTGATCAAATGGCAACGACTTTACCAGTTATGTCAAGGGCTCCTCTTCACAGTTGGCAGAATCTATAGAAAGAAATCCCAGGATGGCAAAATCGTGCTCGAGATGATGATATCTAATGTCCATTCAAAATGAGCTATAGGGGGCATCCCTTCTAATCGTATTCACCTTTTATGACAGGAGCTCCTCGGCAAAGAGGGAATATAAAAGCAAAACAGTAGATCAACTCCTCGGCAAAGAGGGAATATAAAAGCAAAACAGTAGATCAACTAGTGAAATCAGAATGTTTACATGTTTATTGTGTTTTCATGCTTATAAAAAATAATAATCAGTGGGTAGCAACTTTATCAAAAATTGAACAATTCAAAAATAATTTTAAAATGTTTCGTCCCTTCATTTTTCAAGCTTCTTCAACGAAGTCCAGAAGATTCACAGTCGCATTGAGCCAGTTCTAACAAATGTGAAGCAACAGTATATCTGTAATCAAATTTATAAAGAAAGAATTATACCACTTAGTCAAAGAGACCATAAAAAATCCTCTAAACACAGTCTCCTCAAGAATTGGAGCAAGTACACCAGTAATGCCCAGCAGAGAAACAGTGCTACATAAAAAAGAAAGCTGGTTACTCAATTGCATATCTTACATAACTACATAAGTACTCAGTAAGTAGCATGATAGCAATTGACACAAAAACAATCGATATATTGATAACGGATATAATATACAGATAATTTCAAACTTCCTCTGGAAATACCTGATACTTGATGAGCCTATCAATGGGAGTAACCGGGCAAGAGCATCAGTCTGTAACAAGTTTTAAGGAGTTAAATGAGGAAAAAAAGAAAACATCAAAGAGGAGAAAAATGCACTTTTATTGTCTTCAAAGGTTATACAGAGAATGAAATTCTCAATCGAAAAGATTGGATGAACTGTTAGTTCAATTCTGACCTCTCTTTGTGGCGGCTCACCGTTGAAAGTAGACATTGCAACTCCTGTTAAAGAAATGACAGCTATTGCCCCCACTAGACCAATTCCAGCCCACAAAAGCCATCCTCTCTGGAGATTGAAAGGTTCCTTCAGATCTGGAATACTAACAGATAGTAAATCAACCACGCTGTATTACATTTATAGTGGAGGAAACTGCAAATAAACCAAAAGATGAATGAATCATTTCATATCTTGAAAAACGCTAATTACCATAACGATATATGTCATCAGGAAGTGGTTGAGATGACTTGGTGAGAGTATAAAGGACTATTAGCACTACTGCAGTTGTTATACTGAAAAAAACCAAAAAAATACACAAAACATCAGAATCGTGGAGATTGCACACAATGTGAAAATGTTGCTAAAACGACTGTCCCATACGCTTGATCAGCGAACAAAATTTCAGCCTTCTCATCCAAGCTCAATGCTTCTACATCAAGTCCTACAAATGGTATTGATGCTGTCTCTATCAGTCCTGTCAAAACAAAACTGCCTGAATATTAGTTAGCTTCTTCCTCCCAAGACCAATACTGGTTGCTAGTTACTCATTATGCTTCCAAGACAACAGACTTTCAGCTTATAAAGATGTTTACACCAACAAAAAGAACAAAACTATTGCAATAGTACATACCATTACAAAAAGGTTCAATCTTTTTACAATTCACAGTAAGACTACACTTCAGGTAATAAAATTACACCTTAATCCACACGC
Source organism: Solanum medicagineum (assembly GCA_026153255.1). NCBI lineage: Eukaryota > Viridiplantae > Streptophyta > Magnoliopsida > Solanales > Solanaceae > Solanum > Solanum medicagineum. Next base: position 3,172,633 of record JAPFFP010000088.1, on the reverse strand, counting down.
AAGCGATGACAGTGAAACAGTTTGCCAGTTCCATGGCACATCCCAGCGTCTCAAAATTGGCCAATCAGGTCCACTTCCCTGTAAGGGCCAAAAACACAAAAATTACTCATAGAAAAACCAATCTAAGAAGCTCATTCCCAAAACATTCAAATTTATCAGTTTCAATTTCAATATTCCATTACATCACTGTGACAAAGCACAATTACTTCCACCTAATAGCTATTTAAGCCAACACCACAATCAAGAAATACTACAAAAAAAAAACATTTTTAAGATACCCTTATTGCCAATTTGAAGTTTACTATACTTACTTTATAATCAGAACCATTTCTGGGACTAGAAAAGCATATAGTAGTAAACCCTCTGGTAGAAGCTTGACTAGCAACTGAATCTTGAAATTTGAGAAATGGGGTCAATGGGGTAATAGAGATTCTATGTGATTTCTGAAGAAGGTTTTTTGATGAATAAAGTTTTGGAGAAAAGGGTGAAGATTGAGTGAGAGTTATACATAAATTGCTAGCCATTGTTTGAAAGTTCAAATAGCTAGGGAGAAAATTGGAGTTTTGCTGGAGATAAGGGGCAAAGGATTGTGGATGTGTTTTTTGAGAAGTTTAGGGGGGTGAAAATGAAATTAAAGTAGAATTGAGTACCAATACTGAAATAATATTTACTTCTTTGTGATATTTGCATGTAGACTCTTCATGTTTAGTATAGAGTGCAATTTGCTCCAACAATTTTGATAGTCAAAAGAAATCCCATTGCTAGAAAATAGATCCAAAATTAAAATATGAGAATTGACCAACTTTTAACTAATTAAAATCGCTACTTGCTCCGTTTCAATTTATGTAATACATTTCTTTTTATTTTGTTTTAAAAAAAATATTATTTTTCTATAGTCATAATTTAACTTCAAAATTCTCTATTTACTCATATTAAGATTTGTTTTAGATCATAACTTTCAAAAATTTTACTTTCTTTGAGTGAATATATATGTGCTAGAAGATTATCGACCTCCAACCACTATAACTCTATATATCTTTGACCATTGCAATATTACCAATGAATCACCTTTTTTGAATGAGATCTTATATATGGCACGAATCTGAAATAATCAAGCTTCAATGCAGATATGGGATGAAAAAGTAGAAAAACTAAATAGCAAATATTTATGTATCTAAGTTTGTTTTAGCATTAGGATATTGATGTGGAGTTTTTCTATTATTATCAATGATCTAAAAGGATAGTTGATGAATGGGAAAATTTAACTTAGTGATGCATTTGTTCATTGTTTGAGTTATATTTAAATAGTTATTTAAGCATAGGGATAAAGATATTGTCATTATGTTATGTGTGTTAAAGAAAGATGGTGTTATTAGAATAATGAATCCTTTCTTAAAATTCAATAATAATATATTCAGTGAAATTTCATAAGTTTGAACAAAGATAAAATATACGCAAATTTTATCACTATCTTATAGAGATTGCGAGGTTAACCATTTCATACAACTTTTTTTTCCTTGTAAAAAATGTTTTTGTGTTAAAACTTAGTGAATTAGGAATTTATTTGGACTAATCTTAAAACAATATGAGTATATTTAATTTTAATTATTCAAGAAAAAACAATTATGAATCATTTCTTAAAGTTTACAACAAATTTGAAACTTTTTCCTATGTTGAAAGCAGATAATAAAGTGATAATTCACTTAGGGGATTCTGAGTAAATTGAAGATAGATTAGCAAAAGTTGTTTGTTAATTATAATTTTATAAAAAGAATATTTTTGGTGGACTAGGTTCATTTTTTGATCTAACAAATAGTACTTTAATTTCCCATTTAGAAAACTTCCACAAAATTTATCTGTCCAAAACGTCTCTTTTTACAAAAAAAAAATTAAAAAATATCCTTCTAAATTTTGTGAAATAATTCATCAAGCTATTTATTTCTTAAATTTCAAATGTTTTATCATCAGAAACGATTCATCCATCTTTTTCAATTTTTCTGCTCTTACTTCCATCCTTTTCATCATTCTTGATCAAGTTTCATTGCTTTCTTTGAGTCATTATTGATCAAATTCTCCCTTGATTACCTTCTCTTAGTTTCAAATGTTGAAATCTAACAATTTAAGTTAGTTTAGATTATTAAATATATTAATTTGCTAAAGAAAAAGGTCAAGATAAATTTACATTTCATAGTCCTTTGGTAAAATTGAACTCAAAATAAATCATCTCCATTCTTTGTAATCCTATGTATTATATTTTATTTTATTTTAGAGCTTGATTAACAAAAAGAAAAAGAAAAAAATAATGTGTGTGTATGTATAATAACGCACAAATTTTTTTATTTGTTTTTTAAAAAAAGAACTAAGGGAGCATAACGAAGCTATGATTCAAACTAAAAACAATTGTCTTATTTGTCATTTTTTTGCAGTTCATCTAATTATAGAAAAATCATTACTAATATATTTGACACTTATAATTTTAATCTATTTTCTTATATAAATTTCAAAATACACTGTAAAAAAGTATCATTAAATTTAGTTAGTTAATTTGATTTTTAAAATTTAAATAATGTAAAAATAAGTATTAGAGCACATGATCATTAATGTAATTGCACAACTTTGATCAGTTATGTATTATTAAGTAAGGTACCTTATTAAATGTCTACCATGTTGCATGCAGAAAATGAACAAGCTGACCATGCTTAAGATATTCTGATAGGGAGCCGCTCCATCCTAGTAGGATGTTTAAAAAGGAGATTGTGGATTTTTTTATCTTCGAGTCAGAATTATTTGAGAGAAAAGTCTTCTAGTTATTTTTCGTAGGAGTCTGAGTCATGTCTTAGTCTCAATATAATTGATTATCCTCTCGAATCAACTACTGATCATCACCTTAATAAGCTATTATCTCACCAACTAGTTAATCATATGCGACCTCGAGATCTAATTATATAATTATGGAGATAATTCAGGACAAAATTTCTTGAGATCTTTACTTTCCTCTGTTGAATAATGGAAGACAGCAAAAGGGAATATAACAATGCAATGATTACACTTTCTTTGCTTCCACGTATTAAAACCATTCCTAGAATGATATTACCCCACATAACCTTCAATTTCTACTAATGTAAAGTGCAATCATATGACCAACACTCCTAACTAATTCAAATTTAATTAAATCCTAATATATATTGAGTATCAAATAAATTTAAAAAAAAAAACAAAAAATATACAACATAAAGTCATAAATACATACTCAAATTTGATCCAAATTGACAAGTAAGCACTTCAATTTTAAAAATGCATATATTAATTTGATCTCGATGGACAATAACATACTCCAACTTGTCCTAATTATGTCTAGTGAATACCTATGTTAACGTGACACATAAATTTTAGATATGTCTACATGATTACTTTAAAGTATTTAAGTCTGATACATTAAATACATAAAATTAAGATATTATCTCTGTTTACTGTTATTTGTCACTACTTCATATATCGAGATCAAACTACACAAAATTTGACCAATATTATATATTTTTTCATCATATTAATATGAGAAGGATTGCAACTTATAACATTTTTCATATAGTTTTCAACCATCTGAATTTTAGATTTTAAATATTAAATTTAGCTTATTCAATTTAACTTTAAAGTTTGATCAAATTAACTTCAAAAACTAAAACAATAACAAGTAAAAATGAAAAAAAAATATTTAAATATACATTATCAAAATTAAAATATTTACTTGTCAGCTAACATCAAATTTTAATTCTGTGTTCATGTATTAAAAAATGTAGTCCATGCACTCCACACAAAAGTCAAACCTCCAACTAATTGATAAGGATATGGAATTTTGTTATTTTGTTGGAATTAGTCTTAAAAACATCATCACAATGTAAAAGAAGGGGTCATTTCTAGATTAAATCGAGCAAGCAAAGTGTTTTGCTATTTAAAAAAGTTTAACTACGTAATATTTATCGATGTGATAAATATTTTTTTAAATATTATTATTAAACAAGTATTATGTAACCTTAGACTAGACGTCTGATATGATACAGAATATGAACATGCTGACCATATAACACAAGATGGAGGAAAAGGGCAAAAATATCAAGACATCTTATCCATTTTTTCCCTATTATTTGAGTAATGAAAGAAAGAAGGAAAAAAACAAAAATTAGTATATAATACTTTATGGATTTTTTGACCTGCAAAGAGATAAAATTGACACTAGTAAATCATATTTTTAGAAGGTAATTTAAATAGGCTTAGTGAAATTTTTTTCATTATAAAAAAATTTTAAATAGCAGATGTTAGATCAGTTAACATCTAAATTTGATATAAAACAAAAATTTTCTTCCACTTTATAAAATGGAAGAAATTATTTCACTTTATAAGAAAAAATTATTTTATAAAAAAAATTCACTTTCTTCTTCTCGTTTTACATTCACTCTCCCTCGCATTGGTCTACCCAATTCGATAATCAAACCCTACATTAAACATTTAAAGATTTCTAGCCACAATTTGATAATTTTTAGAAGATTAAAGGGTCCGTAGCAAAATTATTACTCAAATCGAATTGACATTATCAATCAATAAGTGGAAGCCCCAAATTTTATAAAATTGGGTAACCAAAATATTCATAAAAATTTTAAATTACATTTTACCATTCATCTTAACACTATTTCTATACTACTAGATAATATATAATATATTCACCTACTGATAAATAAATCAATTCAATTAAATGAGAAATCGATTTACCATTTACTTGACTATTAAAAATTACTTCTTACCTTATTATATGTTAAATGCTAGCAATATGAAATGTTTTTGGGGTAGAATTCAATTAAATGGTAAATTATTATTACAGTGAATGTATTCATTGGAAAGAATTTATTTTTACCTTTCACTTCCTATCATTTTTGAAAGTTAAAGAGTCACACAAATTTAGTGAAAAAATTGAGTCTTTTTTATCTTCATATCCTCTTATTAATTAGGATAAATTGTTGTTAGTCCATTAAAAATAAAGTCGTTAGATTAACTTTAATTAATAGCCTAACTTCTTATCAATGACATATTTATTCACAATGAAAGTGTTTCATCTCGAATTGACTAATGATTTATTAAAAATTTCACTTTTACAATCTTGATACGGACCCTCCAGTCAATTTTCAAAACGTGATTAGAGAACCTTTCAGTTTGTAACGTGGGGTCGAATTACCAAGTTGTCAGATTAGGAACTAGTGCAGTAAGAATGAGCGTGAAATGCGAAGAAGAAAGTGAAAATTTTTGATAAAATAACTTTTTCTTTAAGTAAAAAAAAAAAAGAATTCCTCTATTATAAAAATAGTATAAGACAAACACTTTTTTTATATCAAAATTTAGACGTTAACTAACTAATTTAACGTATGTTTGAAACTTTTGATAAAACAAAAAAATTCTACTAAATTTATTCTAATTATGTTCTAAAATTGTGATTTACTTGTGTTAATTATAGCTTTTTGTGGTTCAAACCTGTTGCAAACTATACTTTATCCATATTTTGTCCGATCTCAATCTTGGAACCTTCTTTTAATATGTTTTAATATACCAAAATAATTAAAAAAATAATAATGTCTTGTCTGTTATGGTAAGAACATCTAATTTTCTTAAGATGTGATTTTAATTTATTATTATTATAGTAAGAAGGTCCATAATTAAGTAAGGCAGATTCCCATGTTCCAAATTAAATAAAACGGGATCTATTTTTTGCTTCTTTAATTATGCTTTTTTTTTTTTTAATGATTTGCTATTTTTATCTCCTACTATTTTATTCTCAAAATTTTCATTAACATTTTTGGCACAGCAAGTGGGAAGAAAAATAGAAAAAAAACATTGGAGTTATTCCTTGAATTTGTTTCAAGTTTTGGAACTTTTGAAATTTACAAACACGTATATTTGTATTATTTTTTATATTTGCAAAAAATGTTTCTGTGAGTTGAATAAAAAAAGACAAAAAAATTACTTTTTTTGTTTACAACAACATCTAGTGACATTCCATAAGTGGAATGCGAAGATAGTAGAGTGTGCATTAGATTGTTGAAAATGAAAACGAATTTGTCCTCACTAATAAAAAAAAAAAAACAGATCTTACTACTACCATTATATAAAAATAATAATATATAATGTGTCATTTGATTCTTAATTTATTTTTATTATTTTCTCTAATTATTTTTATTGGACATATTGTTTAAAAATAAAAAATAAAAAAAATTATTCCCTCCGGTTATTTTTTTTATGTAGTATCCTTTTCTTTTTGGTTCGTACCAAAAAGAATGTTATCTTACTTTAATTGGAAACAATTTAACCTTGAAAATCCTTTTTTACCCTTAATGAAATGATTCTCAACTACAAAAATATCTCAAAATGATTTTAGACCACAAGTTTCAAAAGTTTAGACCACAAGTTTCAAAAGTCTTACTCCCTCCGTCCCATTTTATGTGACACCCTTTCATTTTTGGTCCGTCCCAAAAAGAATGTTACCTTACTCAAATTGGAAACATTACCTTTAAAATTCTCTTTTTATCCTTAACGAAATGATTGTCAACTACACAAATATTTAAAAATGATTTTAGACCACAAGTTTCAAAAGTCTTCCTTTTTTTCTTAAACACTGTACCAAGTCAAAGGGTGCCACATAAAATTAGGGCTGTCAAAATGGGTCAATTCAACCCAACCCAACACTAACGGGCTAGAGAGTCAAATAGACTAGGACGGGCTGACCTTTTTAATTAAAGGGCCTAGAAAATAGCAGTCTAATCCAGTCCTACGCGGGTCACGGGTTGGGATGGGCCAGCCCTTCAACTATAGTATAGACAATATTAACCTTTTAGAAAGACTATGAAACATCGATCATTTTTTGTCACGAACAAGATAAATAAATAACCAAAGGAGAAACAACAAATTAGACATAAAACACAATAGTAAAAGATTACAACTAATTGGTTTAAAAGTTTTCAACAACACAACTACACAAGTCAGTCCAAAAACTTAACAAAATACTAGTAATGAGCTAATATTAGAAATCTAATGGGACAATAAATTGTAAAAGATGTCCATAATCTTAATAAATAAAATATTACTTAAAAAATAACTAAATATATAATAAATATTTTTAAAATTTGCGGGCTACGAGTCGGCCTTTGAGACTTACAGGTTGAACCTATGAGGCCAGCGGGCCAAATTAGAACTGACTAAAAAGCCTCGTTCATAAATGAGGTAAAATATTTAGCCCAACCTCATTTGATTTAAGGGTTGGGTTGGGTTGGGTCAGTCTCACGGCCAAACTCATTTTAACAGTTCCATATAAAATGAGACAGAGAGAATACTTTTTTTTTAAATATCGTATCAAGTTAAAAAGTGCTCCATAAAATGAGACAAAAAATATATCATATTTACGTTAATTACATATAAGTCATCTCAAATGAATGGTACGAACATTTAATGCGAAGAATAAATTAAAAACATAAATTATAAACCCACCGTCAGAAGCATTAGTCTCCGAAAAGAGGGGACATTTAGTCTACGTCGTGGTCCACACTATATATCCGTGGTCCACCTTCCAAAATAGAAGAAACATCATGTGGATCCCACTCAATTACAATCGTCGCACCTGATTAATCAAAATCTCATTGACTAAATGATCTTCAGTCGTCCATTCCTGCCAACTGTTTTCACTAGACACATACAAGAGTATCTACTGGTACTTCCCACTAACAAAAAAAAAAGAAAAGTGCGTTTGGTACAAAAATATTTTCTATTTTTTTTTCATATTTTGTTGATTTAAATATTTTTTAAAATAAAAAAATATATTTTAAAAGCTCTTTTTATCGTCACACCTCAACTTTAAATCCTAATTCAAGTCTTAGATATTGATTTCTAATATCAATTCGGAATTCACTTGGTTGTCGAAGTCAAATTATTTATCGAGAGTTGAAGTTGGATAGTAGATCAAGTATCGAATTTTAGCATTGTGTTTTGGGGGTGGATCTCGATTCAAAAGTGAAGTCCCGGATCAAATGTTGAAGTCATATCTCAATTTAAAATTTAAAATTTCGATTTAAATGTCATGACCAAAATTAAAATCTCGCGATCAGGTGTCGAGGTCATGTCTCAATTTGAAAGTTGAATTTCTCTTCGGGTGTTAAGATTAGGTCCCAAAGATGGATATCGAAGTTGTGTCCCAATTTGAAAGTCAGGTCTCGAATCAGGATTAGGTCACAAATCAGATGTTGGGATCAAAATTAGGTCTGAGTTTGAACGTATGGTCCCAATTCAGATGTTGGAATCGAAGTGGGGTCCCAATTTTAATGTCTAGTCTTGAATCAAGAAGGTTGGGTCTTGAATTAGGTGTCGAGGTCAGATTGATCATTGGGGTCATATTTCGATTTGGGTTTGGATCAGAGTCAGGTCTCAAGTCAAAGTCAAATCTTAGATCAAAGTCAATGTCCAATCCTATCAAAATTTTATCTCAATTTAGAAATTGAATCCCAATTTGAGGCCAAGTCCAAATTTGGGAATTGTAATCATAATTCGGCCTCAAGTCAAATGTTAGATCCCAAATCGAATGTTGGAGGATTTGGTCTTGGGTAAGATCTTGAATATGTTGTAGGGGTCATGTCTCGGTTTGAGTGTCCAGGTTCGAGTTGGGATCACGGTCAAGCCCAATTTGAATATCGAATTATGTGTAAGAAGTTGGGGTCAAATCCCGAATTCTATGGTAGGATCGGATCTTAGATCGATCATTAGTATTGTATTTTATTTCAAATGTCAGGGTCAGATCTCGAATCAATTATCAAATTTTAGTTTTCAGACAAAAAATTATTTTCTAATTTCTAGCCAAAAATAAAAAATATTTTCTAAAATATATTGGAGAAATCTCTTTCTTAATGTTCTCGAGTTTTAGAAAAAGAAAATTTAAGAATTTTGAGAGTTTTCTATTGGTATATGAATTTTATTAACTTATAAGATGAACTAAGGAAGTTAATTGAAAATAAAAGATCAAAAATATCTTTTGAAAATAAAAAAGAAATCATCAAAATGAAAAAAAAAAGACCTTTTAATGAGTTTGCTTGGCTAAATTGACGATCAAGAGATTCCATCGCTGACCCAATTGATGAGTCGAATGGGAGCTTCATCACCTAGAGTAACAGTTTCTGAAGGCTTTTGAGTCAATTTAGTGAGCTTAATTAGTGATGCGAGTCGACGAATTGACCCCAACTTGTCGAGTTGTCTAGTCCATATATACTCTAGTAAAATGGACATACATTTTGTTCCAAATTCGATTTAGGCAAACTTTGTGGCATTGGAAAGAAGACTCATACACCTTTAATTTGACAAGTCATGGACCATTTATTTATTTTTATGCTGAAAAATATGATTGTTTGAAATTGATCCTTACATGAGCACTTGCAGAAATTTAGCTGATATAGATGGTTTGAACTTGGCTTTGTGCTTGAGGTTCTTTATGACTCTAAACCACATTCGAAACTTAACTAGTAAGGAAGTTTTCAACTCAACTTTGTTTAAGAAGATTCTTGCAATCTTAATTTAATTCCAAAACTATTCTACGCCAAAGAATTAACCTTAATACTCATGTACAATTTAGAATCACGTAATATAACTTTATACACATGCAAAAAATAATTTGAATCTTATTTTAGAAATATACCCTTTTGCAATTATTATTAACATAGTAATTTCTACTGATGCTTTTTCTTACTCTATCTCACTACCTTAAAAATCATACATGGATAGCTAAAAATTTATACGAGAAACTAGTCATCACCTAACATAAGCAAATAACCCTTTGCCCTCTTGGTTTATTTATCTAATTTTAATTTAATAAAAATTTATGAAAATAAATAATATTTTTAAATTTTATGTTAGTAAATTAAAAATTATATTATATACATCAAAAGATTTTTTATTCTTATGATTTTATTTATTTATTTTTTAAATAGAAATAGAGAAAGAAATTATAAATTGGTGAATTGAGCTCTCATCTATAAAATAAAAATTCAGATAAATATTCGATTATTAAGATTTTTTTATACTTTCAGGCATGACATTTAAGAAAAAAGATAAAAATAAATAAATTGGCGGAGAGCCAGTATATAACAAATCAAATTCATATTGTTGTCGGTTGATTTACCACCAATTTTTCTTTTATTTTTTTAACCACCAATAATTTTCACCCTTTTTTTTTTGTCTCTTCAAAACAAAAAATAGCTAAAAATAAATTTCATTAGCACCGGCAAAATTTCTTCTCCTTGCTAGATCTTTATTATAGGTCCCACAGACAGATCTGGGATCTCATTGGTGCGCACTTTGTACCCAAAATTTCCATTTTTATACTAATAATAATTCCGGAAAATGATTTATTTAGCAAACAGAAAACAAACAAGCATGATTATAGTATTATAAAGAACCCCGAGTTTTCACTTTCTTCAAAGTACCAGTTTTTCTTTATTGGTATAAAGGAAAATAGAGGGAAGAAGACGTGTTTGTTTGAAAAAATTTCAAGAAACGATTTTTATGAATCAAAGTTGGGATTTTTTGAAGTGGGGTTCTGTTAAATTTGTCTCTTGGTTGAAATTTGAATCTTTTTGGGACTGGACCCATAATCCATTACCCCTTACAATAACCCATTCTGTCTGTTGATAAAGGGGAAAGTGGAGTTGGGGGAGATCATTTAAGGAATTGTTGGAATCTTTTCATGCCATTGGTATGTGGTTCTTGAATCATCTGTTAGCTGTGATCTGTTTATTTAATCATTGGGAATTTGTGATTTTGATTTGTTTTGTTGTTTTTTGGTTTAGTTGATTCATTTGACCGGTGGGGTTTGTTTGAAAAACGTTGCTGAGCTCATTTATGTTTCAAATCTGGTCCTTTTGTTCTTTCTTTTAGGTGATTTTGATCATTGATTAGATTAGCTGAGTTGAATGAAAGTTGTGTTGTTGAGCATTTATTGTGGCATCTAATTCTGAAAGTTTCTTCTTTGGTAGTGTATTGTGTTTGTTGATGGTTTTGTTTCATTATGTTGGAGAAAGGATATGTTATTGTAGACCAGGATTCTCAAAACTTGTGAAAGATCTGATTTTGATCCTTGTAGAGTTCTGAAAACTTAAAAGATCCAACTTTTGTGGGATGTCCAAGAAGTGATTTCTGGGGGTTTAAAAGTTCTGATGGTTTCACACCTATGCTGGATCTGCAGTGATTCAACTTCCCATCTTATCCCTGACTTGTGGGAATGAGAGCTTCATCTGATCTAAGTCTGCATTTTGATTTTGTTGATTTTGACTAACTTTCGGAACTTAGGTAGCATTTGATATGAAATGGTTGGCATGGAGAGAGCCCTCACATTCTGAGAGTGATGTGAGGAGGAAATTTGGATCTTTGTTTAAATAATAAGCCAATGTATAGAAAATTCAAGATCTTGTGACCTTAATAACCGTTTATCACACTCTGATCTAGCTACAAGCTTGTATTTTTCTTACTCTAAAATATGAAAGTCCATGTTATATGCAATTTGTGATGTCTTGATTTCGCTGTGTCTTTTTTTCACTTGAAAGAAAAATGTGCATCTTGTTTGTATTTCCTTTTCCATCCTAACGAGGTACTGAAATTATTTCAGGGCTGCAATGGCGGGCAAAAACTCAGCGGATAATAGGACTAGAACTTCTGTATCAATATTTATAATAGCTGGTCTATGCTGCTTCTTCTATTTACTTGGAGCATGGCAAAGAAGTGGTTTTGGGAAAGGAGATAGTATAGCAGTGGCAGTCACCAAGACTGCTGGTCAGAATTGTGATATACTGCCAAATCTCAATTTTGAAACTCGTCACGCTGGCGAAGCAGGCAGTACTGATGAGTCAGAAGAAGTCGAGGAATTAAAGCCATGTGATCCTCAATACACTGATTATACACCATGTCAAGATCAAAAGCGTGCTATGACTTTCCCAAGGGAAAATATGAACTACCGGGAAAGGCATTGTCCACCTCAAGAAGAGAAGTTACATTGCCTTATTCCAGCACCTAAGGGATATGTTACCCCGTTTCCGTGGCCAAAAAGTCGGGATTATGTTCCCTATGCTAATGCTCCATATAAGAGCTTGACTGTTGAGAAGGCCATTCAGAACTGGGTTCAATATGAGGGTAACGTGTTTAGGTTCCCAGGAGGAGGGACACAGTTTCCTCAAGGAGCAGATAAGTATATTGATCAGCTTGCTGCAGTTGTCCCAATCGAAAATGGGACAGTTCGGACTGCTTTGGACACTGGTTGTGGGGTATGTTTTCTGCTTTGTGAACTTCTTTCTTTTCTAAACAGTTGTCTCTTTGCCTACGTGGAAACTATTTGTTAGTCTCTAGCTGTTTTGGCTTAGAATTTCTCAAAATTGCTAGGTTGCAAGTTGGGGTGCTTATCTTTGGAAAAGGAATGTTATAGCAATGTCATTTGCCCCAAGAGACTCACATGAAGCTCAGGTTCAATTTGCTTTGGAAAGGGGTGTGCCTGCTGTTATTGGTGTGCTAGGAACAATCAAAATGCCATATCCATCTAAAGCCTTTGATATGGCTCATTGTTCTCGTTGTCTAATCCCATGGGGAGCTGCTGGTATGCATCTCATTTTGATATCCAGAAACATGGTTAGATTTTTAAAATTAGGGAGGCATTTTACTTGTTTGTTTGTATGTTTTAGTTAATTATTACTTTTTGATAATGCTTTTTAATTGCATGAATCGTTCATTCGTCATATAGATGGAATCCTCATGATGGAAGTTGACCGAGTTCTTAGACCTGGAGGCTATTGGGTGCTTTCTGGACCTCCTATTAACTGGAAGGTCAATTATAAGGCCTGGCAACGACCCAAGGAGGATCTTGAGGAAGAACAAAGGAAGATTGAAGAGGCTGCTAAACTTCTTTGCTGGGAGAAGATATCTGAGAAGGGTGAGACTGCTATTTGGCAGAAAAGAAAGGATGCTGACTCATGCCGTTCTGCACAAGAAAATTCTGCTGCCAAAATTTGTAAATCTTCTGATCCAGATAGTGTCTGGTATGTCATCATATTTAATATTTCAATTTTCTGTGTTGGAAGTTCTCAGATTTTATCTTTGGAAAGTGAAAATGGTGATTGTGTGTCATGCTTCCCAATTCCCATGAGTGACAGCTCTATTCTACTATGAAATAAGTTTCCTTTTGAGGTGCTTTAGAAATAAATTAGAATTACTTGAATTGAGAAACTTATTTCTTATAAATGAATTGCATGTCAAGAAGGTTCAGTCTGCGGATTTAAATTGTCTAGGTAGCAGAAAATTCATGAAGTATGCTGGACAATCCATTTTCCATAATCCGATAAGGTAAATATCGCATTGATAACTTACGAAGAACTGTGTAATACAAGTGGCTTAGTGCATGCCACAACTCATCTCAATGCTCAGGGCCTTACTAAAAAAGCTAAAAGAAAAAGGTTTCTTGCATTATCAGTTCGATTTAAGCTGTATGTTAAAAGTAGGATTTTCCTTCATATTTAGTTACATCCTGGTTTGACCATAGAAGCAGTTTCAACTACTTGTTCTGCACTTTTCACTCTTAATTTGTTCTGGACTTTAATCTGTTCTCCTACTCTCTTATTAACAGTTCTTGTATCTAATTATTCAACAGCCATTTGTACTTACTAACCCAGCTGAAATTGTTCAATTGGTGCTTAATTCTTGTTGAACACAATATATGTACTACCACAGGAGTACCATAATTTATAGCTAGTTGCACAATGAACAGCGCTGTCCTGTTTTGATGACCATAAACAAGATAAGCCTTGCTTCATTTTGTCCAAACTGGTTTTCTGATTGAATTGAGTATTTTAACTGGTTTAATTTTGCAGCTATTAGTTTTGCGATTTCCTGAGAACCAAGTAATTCACATTTTATTGATAACCGCCTTTTTGTGCTGAATGTGATAGTGGGATTCTTTTGTGTTTTGAATAATTCGTTATTTTGCAGTGAGGGATACAACCCTGAAATCAGTTGTATTAAATGCATTATTACTGTGTTTTATCTGAGGCATATTCAGTGGTCTTGGTTGTGTTCATATTGATTATCAAGCTCATGGCTGATCCATTATTTTTACCTCTTTGGTTCAGGTACAACAAAATGGAAATGTGCATCACACCAAACAATGGTAATGGTGAAGACGAGAGTTTAAAGCCATTCCCTGAGAGACTTTACGCTGTTCCCCCAAGAATTGCCAATGGATTAGTTCCTGGAGTGTCTGTTGAGAAATATCAACAAGACAGCAAGGAATGGAAGAAACACGTAAGTGCTTATAAGAAGATCAACAAACTCCTGGACACTGGAAGGTACCGCAACGTTATGGACATGAATGCTGGACTAGGAGGTTTTGCAGCAGCCCTTCACTCGCCCAAGTTTTGGGTCATGAATGTTATGCCAACAATAGCTGAGAAGAATACCTTGGGAGTTATATATGAACGGGGACTGATTGGTATCTATCATGACTGGTACGTACAAATAGGGTGGAAAAATGATCTATAGTACTGATATTGAGATGATAATGTAGTTACTGCTGTCTCTGTCATGATCTAACATATTATGAATTTATTCTCATTGTCCTTCCTCAAAAAAAGGAAATATTCTTGTTGTCTCCCTCATAATCTAACTTTTTAGTAATTCAATCTGTGTTTACTCTTCATGCAATTGCAGTCCGTGTTGTAATTCTCTTTCTTCAATATTTTCATTATAGCTTTTACTCTTGCATTTCTTTCAAACCTGTTTTAAAAATGATTTTCTTGGGATGAGGGTCTACCAGAAACAGTCTCACTATCTCACAAAGGTGGAGGTGAGGTCTAGTTCACCCCACCTTCCCCAGACACCACTTGTGGAACCATACTAGGTATGTTGTTGTTATTGTTGATTTAACGGGCAAAGGACCATGATAGAGACTCTCTTTTTCCCCTAGTTCAATCTGTTTTGTTTACATGCTGGAGCTAAGATCAAGACTTCCAACCCATGTAAATGTCAAAGTGTTAAAAGAGACGATTACTGCATTTCAATTTTAATGAAATTGTCTCTTATGATTCCGTCAATATGTTTCACAAATGCACCTAAGATTTATATACGAAAGTAATTTCCTCATTTGTTTCTATCAGAACATGTTCCTGCTTTGTTAAAATGGCATAAGGGATGTCAAGATAATGTATTATGCTGTTTGAGAAAATAACCTGTGTCAAATTTATATTTGTTTATGTTCACAAGGAAGATACTAGGGTTATGCTTTAGTTTATTTCTATTTATTTCTCTTCCTTGTGTAAGAGAGCTATCCTCTGATCATATAGTTATCTTTTGGTTCAGGTGTGAAGCATTTTCGACATACCCAAGGACATATGATCTCGTTCATGCTAGTGGCCTTTTCAGTTTATACAACGGCAAGTAAGTTTTTATCTGCATTGTATTTTTTATATTGCTAATTAAATTCTTAGTGTGTATTTCATTGAGATAAAGAGCCTAATAGCACTGTGGTATGCAGCTTCTTTATGAAGGTCCTATTGTTGGCCATTCCTTTTTGCTACTTAAGTAAAATGACTAAATTACTTCTACGTGCAAATTCTTTTTTTACTCCCAAAGCACATGAAGCAACTAAAATAGTCTCATGTTTTAAAGACAGGAACAAGTTGGTGATCTGTAAGAGCAGTTTAGACAAATCATCTCAAATTACATTTTTATTGCTCACTTTATTCCTATTTATTGTTGCACTCCATAGGATAAGCAGAACTGGTAAACAACTTGTACAATACTGTGCCTTTTGGCAGATAAAATGACCAATACACCTTGCTCATTTCGGTGATTTCCAGGTTTTGTGACTGTGTCTTGTTTCTGTAATCTTTCGTGAAGAACTCTCTATTTTGATGAGCCTTTCGGACTCTTAGTTATTATGCATTTGTAGAGGTTGGTTAATTTGATGCCAAAAGTTTAAAACAACAGATTATTTCACCTCAGATTCAATTCCTTGGAGTAATTGCGATATGGTAAAAACCGAAGGTAACTTAAGTAAGTATACACTGATTGTGGATGATTAGCCACTTAAAATTTTAGGGTAGTAACTTTCTCAAGATCAAGTATGGTATAATTACTGATATTTGAAGTACCAGCAGAAGTTTGCATGTGCTGTGGCTAAATCCACCGTCATTTTTCCTTTTGCTGCTGTGACTTCATATGCTGTTATTCGTAATTGCTCTGTTGAAATAGTAATGCCAGCTCCACCTGTTGACCCCCATCCAGGAAAAGAAACATTTTCAGATAAAGGGAGTGACAGGAAAAAAAAGAAGTAACTGATGTCATCGACTAAATTAGCATTTTCTACTTTTATAGGTGTGATTTCGAAGACATTCTCTTAGAGATGGACCGTATTTTGCGTCCAGAAGGAGCTGTCATTCTTAGAGACAATGTAGATGTACTGATCAAGGTGAAGAAGATAATAGGACGCATGAGGTGGAACTTCAAATTGATGGATCATGAGGACGGTCCCCTTGTTCCTGAGAAAATACTGGTTGCTGTCAAACAATATTGGACTGTGGGTGATACCAACTCCACATCCTCGCAATGAGATGCCACCAAAGATGTAGTCTGGCCATTTGAAATCTTATGGATCAGGAAGACCAACATCTTATGAAAACAAAATCCATGGTTATGCAAGACATTTCACCACTAGAAATTTTGATCGAGCAGGGTCCTTAAGAGGAGGCTCCACAGCATATCTTTAGTCTTGATGGATCCATAAATTATACCAGATGATTTAGCATTTATAACCATCTTCATTTTCTTCTCTGTTCCGTGTCTCCTTAGATAATGACTCTAGAAACTGAGCTACATGGGATTATTATGAAGCTTTTCGGAAGTCCCTAGGAACATTTCTTCCCTCGATATACAGACCCTGTAATGTGTTCTTTAATTAAAGTGGAATCTTGATCTGGATCTCATTGATTTCTTATATGATATCTTGATTCAGTAATTGTTTTTTTCTTCAATAGAATGATGGGGAGTTGAAGCTTTAAACATACATGAAGATACATCCATGTGTAAAGAGGAGAGCAAAAATACATCAAATGGTATTGCACTGATCTTATCACAAAAATCAAGAAACCACAGCACACTGATCTTATCACAAAAATCATAGATATCATTATGCACCTCTTTTATATTTGAGGTTTTGTACCTCGGAAATAGCCTTTCTATCTGTATGAGGTAGTGGTAAGGTCTACGTACTTTTTACCCTCATTTTGTGGGATTTCATTGGGTATGTTGTACCTCAAGTTACACTTGACTAGCAGGGGTAGAGCTAGAGTTTGTAAGTAACGGTTTAAACAGAACTTGTTAATTACACTTTCTAGAATTCAGAACTCATAAGCTCAAAAGTTTGGATCGGCCTCCCTGGCTTTGAATGACAAGTGATAAGAGTTGTCCCTGGTCTACTAGGATTGACAGTGGGGTACAATGATTTGAGGCAAGTTTTGTTATCTAGTGAAACTAAGATCTAAATACAGGGAATAAGCCATCTGCACCTAAAAGTTTGACTCAAATAACATTATCTCTATTAGCCATATCAATATAAAACTAACAAAAATTCAAAGCAGAATTATATCTATTATTCACCGCTAAATGACATGTCAAGACTTCTCCCACCTTTTTGTTTTCTTTACAATTTTTAGCTTAACCATTCAATATTCAAAATAAATTGGTTCGACTAACTCATGTTTAGTGCTTGAGCTTCAGACTTCCAATGTGATGTCCATGATAGAGGGCAATGTTAAAGAGAAGGAATTTTGACGTGCTTTTAGAATGACAAATTTTCAAACAAGAGTGCATGTTAAACCTCAGGTGCACCCGAGGAAAGTGAAGGTCTTTATAAAGCGTAAAACAAGTTCAGATGGTACGTAGGCCTTTGAGTTCGATGATAGCATAGCCCAAGGGACGAATCCATGAGGTTTGTTGGACCAAAGCGGACAATATATGTCATTTTTTATATGTTGCTAGTTGAGTTGTGAAATCTTGTGTTGTGTTTGTCCATTAAATAGAAAGGGAGCTTTGGAGTAATTGGTAAAGTTAACGGGTTCAAGCTTTGGAAACAGCCTCTGGCAGAAATGCAAGGTAAGGTTTGTGGTTAGGCCTTTCCCGGGACTTTCCGCATAACGGGAGCTTTTGTTCAGACTTGCCCTTTTTAGTTAGTGAATCAGTGGCTCTGCAGAAGGAATTGCCGAGAAGGCGCATGTATACATGAATGATCAAACATTATTGATACCAAATGAGTTAAAAATTTATTATCTGTTCATACTCAGATTTGATTGTAAATGTTGCTAGATATTGTGAATCTTGTGTGGCCAGCAGTCTTTATGGGCCAAAATTCAAAAAACACCATTAAAATTGACTTGTGATAGCTAATGTGGGGTAACTGCATTGATATGATATATATTTTTTTTAATAGAATTATTAACCTCATCTACTTCTACACCAAATGCGCCAGACCGCCTAACCAATTGAACCATTCTCTATTTAAAACAAATTAAATATATTCCATAAAGGACAAGCAAGTATTCTGCATATAAATTTTTACTATATAAATTATAGCTGTATGGTTGATAATTGCAAAGCTGAAAGCAATTAGCCACCTAGAAAATCATTACCTAAGATCATTTGGTGCGATGAAAGTTATTTTTTATGAAGAGTATTTTTCTCGAAAAAGTGTTCAGCTTGATGCAAAATTGAATAAGAATTTAGGATAAATTACTTTCAAAAAAGTGGGGAAGTTCTTGTAAGTACTAAACCTCTTATGGTGTATTTGGTATCAGAAATTGTTTTATTGAAAAATATTTTATTGTATTTTTTGATGTTTGATAAGTAAACATAAAATATTATCAATCTACAAAAATATTATCGAGATGGTGGGGTTGGGGATGAGAAGTTGGGGTCGTGAGTGGGACCGAGTAGATGGTTGGATATGGCCTGGGAAGGAGATAATAAGCGTGAAATGTCATTTATAAGACTTGTTTACCCTACTTGTATTATCGAGATGGTGGGGTTGGGGTGGATGTTGGGGATGAGGAGGTGGGGTCAGGAGCGAGAGCAGGACTAGGTATGGTGATGGGTACTGGGAGAAGATAATTAGCTTGAAATGTCTTTCGTTCTTCTATTAAGGAAGTCATTATACTCAATTTTTAAGGAACATATTTGTCAAACAAAAAATTATCAACCAAACATGAGAAAGTTGAAAAACATTTTCCTCCATATCAATAAAAAACACCTCATAAGATAAATTTGCGCACACTCTGTTCTCTTCAGACTTTACTCGTGGAATTATTTAACTTTCCCGGTACCAAACACACTCTTCAAAGGTTGGACAAGTGTCAAAGGAAAATCACAATCTGATGTTGAGAACTCTAATGAGGAAAGAAAGAAAAAGGGTATAAGCACAATCAACTTCAATAGTGAAGTGGCTTCCTTTTTCCCTTTCCCTTTTATCCTCCTATGATAATCTGTTTTTCATCAAATACAAAATTTAGTCTCCATGGATATGGTCAAACTAGAAGCCACCAAAAGTGGTACCAATCTTCTTGATGCCTCATTTTCTTCTTACTTAAATGGTAGTGAAGCAACCATTTTGTTCAATCGAAATTTGAGTAACAAGGCAGATGATGGAGAAATAGACATCTTTAGTGCAGAAAAATACTTCAATGAAGGGGTTGATCAAGAAAACAAACAAAAGATTGATGATGATCAACCAATAGTTTCTTTGCAGCAAAAGATTAGGCCTTTAACTCCGAGTGTTCATTCAGAAACAAGTTGGAATAGCACAAGTGCATTGTTGCAGAAAGTTTCAAGAAATCATCATCATCAGCCGCCGTTGACAACAAAGACTAATAATAACAAGTCTTATGGAAAGAAATTCCTTGCAAGAATTGGCTGCAACTGTTATTGCAAAGACAAGAACTCTGTTGAGATTGATGATACAAGTTCCAGATATCATGTTAAATCAAAGTCCATCAAGACTAGAAATCATCAAGATTTGCACTTGAAGAAAATTGATGAATTTGGACTTGGACCGAAACCAGATGAGCGTTTCGACGTTCCTGTTTTTGATGGAAATGCAGGAGTCAAGATACAATTGCAAAAGAAAGAAGAAGAATCAAGAGAGTCCCTAGAAGTGTTTGGCTTTCCAATAACAGAAAAAGAAAGAAGCAAAATGAGTCTTGAGAAGAAAATAGGCATGTTAACATGGGATGCAATTGTTCCAAAAGCTGAAGAAATCGATATCATTAACATAGGTGCAAGTTCAAATGGAACACATGAAGAAGATTATGTAGAAAGTGATGCAAGTTCAGACTTATTTGAAATCGAAAGTTTCCCAAGTAACAATACAGCTAATCCAAGTCTTGCTAGACAGGGCTCAGATGGTCTGTCCTGTTATGCTCCAAGTGAAGTTAGTATTGATTGGAGTGTTGTTACTGCTAGTGCAGCTGACTTCTCTGTCATGTCTGATTTAGACGATGTCAAACTCCCTTCGACTAGAACCAATCCCAATGGAAGAGATAAAGCCAAACGTCGTTCGGGCATTCTCTTGGGATGTAATAGTCATAAAGCTGTAGGAGTCGTGGGAGATGCATATAAAGTGAGTGAAAAAACATCAATTGAGCTGCATCAGAGGAATTTCAAGACTTATGAGCCTATCATGCCAATGAGAAGATTTCATGCTGAGAGCAAAGTGAATCGATTTGATGCAGGAAATAGGAAACATGAATTTACTACTAGATCGTTTGCTAACACATATACTGGACGTCCGGCAGATTTCTTGTATATTTAAAAGTGAAAAAGTCTGTGTACATTTTACTCTCCCCAACCCTACTTATGAAACTTTATCGGGTATGTTGTTATTATTGTTGTTGTTAGAAGTGGAAAAGTTTGTGTTTTTTTAAAAAACTTTTATGTGACTTTAGTAGTTGGAGAATAAAGTAAATCAGTTAGGAGTATATTTATTAGTTCTTGTTCATGTTCTAGTGTGTAAGTGTAATATGAGATTCATAGTTTTAAGTTTTTTGTTGTGAATTTGAATTGTCTAAAGCTAGATACATTGTATGTGTTTTTGGCTTATTTTCTAAAGCTTATGTAACTGAATAATGAAATTTGTGCTTTTTACTATATCTTTTTTTTGCCGTTCGAAATGAACCCCTATTATTTATTTATCCTTTTAACCTCCAACGTTGATCATTAAATACGCAAAAGTATAACTTTGAGTTTGGCATCTCAAACTTTGACATGATTAAGGAATATCAACACGGTGGGACTATTCTACTAAATACCACCAAAAAGAGAAAAGGATGTCCAAATTAGGTAACGGGCTAACTAGACACAATATACAAATTGGGGGGTGGAGAGCTGTAAATAATACTAGCAGGTCTTCTCGATTTGATTTTAAAGGTCGAAAAATCCCATCTATCCATATTGGAGAGACCTCCAACTTACTTAGGAAGCTCTATTATTTAATTATCCATATAAATTTTGCAATAATAATTAGAATTATTCATAAGGCTTTGCAATCCTTATGAGTTTGTGCTAGTTGAAACTAGCTAAAAAACATTAATTTTTAATTAATTGAATATAAGGATCCTTTCGTATTCTTTTTTAAGATTTTCACCTAATTATTGACTTTCTTAAGTGATTTTTTCCATTTGTGCATCATAAGTGCCTTAAGAGCATATAATATATCCTACCTAATAGCATTTAGATGTGTTTACTAGTGGGGGTCCCTAATAATGAATAGGGTAATAGAAGTAGCACACCCTACTATAATACATTCACCAAAATGCAATAATTTATTTAATAAGAATGAATAATTTATGTAAACTTCAATAAATAAAATAATTGTAATATAAAACTCATAAACTAAAAATCTTTTAACTCCGGCCCTCATTAGTTACCAACTTACCATCACTGAGTTGTATTTTTCTTCCAAGACATTCCATATTTATAATAAAGTTATTATTTTTCTTCTTAAAGTGTATTTAATATGGTGGGGTTGAATATATACCTCCTTTTAATTAATTCCAACTTGTCATGAAAGTGATATATTATGTTCCTTGCACTCGTGGCTAAGTACTTTTAAGGTTCATCCTTGTCCAACCATATTATAAAAGGAATATATGTATATATACCTACTATGCAAAAAATAAATAAATTCCTAATTACATTCTCACAATGACGAATTTAGGATTTCAACTCAGGGATTTCAAAATATAAAAGTATAAATATGCGAATAAATCAACAAAATACAATTTCTTAAGGAAATAGTAATACATAGTTTAATATTATTTTCAAAGCCGAAATTAAATGAAAGAAAATAAGAGAAGCTAAAAAATAATGCTTTAAGTGAGATTTGAACCCTGAGCATCAAGGTTCATTTAAAAGAGAACTTATCACTATGCTAGACTTTGCTTAGTTTTTAGAGGTTCAAATTTAATATATATACAAAAATATAGAAAATTTACCGTATATATACCATATAATTTTTTGCCGAGGGGTTCCCCCTCCTCATACTAGTCTGCCCCTCCTTCTCATTCCAATTTTTTACTATGTCCTCTACATAATCGATAACTAGTATTGAAGATGCTTCAAAATTTGTTTGATGACTTATTTGAAAATTACGATTTTTAACTCTGAAATTGAATCATTTCCTTGTATATAAAAAGAACATCCATATTAATATGAAAGAAACTTAATAAGAATGAATAATAACTTTTCTTCTTTGATTGATTGATATAAACATCACAGCTCCAAATTGAATATATGATTTGTAAATCATAGTCTATTTTTTCTAAATAGCTTACTAAACAAGCGAGAAAGGCCCTTTCTTTAGTCAAGAGCGCTAGCTGCAATCAAAAAAGAGCGCTAACTAGAAAGAGAAAGTGCTTCAAAAGGCGCCGACGAAGCAAGCGAGCAAAGAAGCACTTCTTATAACCAAAACAAAAACCCCATGGATCCGCAAAGGAAAGGCTTGTTCTGGACCACGTCGCTAAGGCTATTTCAATCATTTTAATAAAGAATAGTGGGACTTATACTGTAACCAAAACCCAAAACATATAAAAATGTTGTTATTTATGTATGTATACCATACCTATATTTCTAAATCAATTAATGTGAATTTTCATACTTTATCTTGTGCATAAGGAGTTACAACTATCCCATTCATTATTATTTTTGTGGCAAAATTGTTTGAACTTTGAAATGTTTACTCTTAACTGAAAACTCTTGAATTTGAGTTTCTAAGAATGAAAAAAAAAATTATACTTGAAATATTGCTCTAAGATAGACCTCTAATATAAATATTAAATATCGAATACAAAATAACAATAACATACCCAATAGAATCCCACAAGTGAGGTCTGAGGAGGGTAGAATGTATGCAGACCTTACCACTATCATAAAAGTAAAGAACTTGTTTCCTGGGAACCATTAAATATCGAATGAAGAACAAAAAAATAAACTATCCCGTTCTCCCAATAAAATATTGGTCTATCAATTAACAGAAATAATAATAATAATAATAACAATAATAATAAAGAAAACAGTAGTAGTAAAATAGTTTTAAAACATAAAATCCTAGTAATTGAACACGTGGAACTTGAACAAAAGGTGTCTTTGTTATGTACTATCTTTTTATTTCACTGGTTATCATTGGGGTGTTCATGGTTTGAATACAAATTAATTTAAATTGAAAAATCAAATCAAATTAATTTTTATTTGATTTTGGTTTTAGATTTTTAAAAGTCAATAATATTTCATTTAATTTTGTTAAAATAACTTGAAAAATAATTGAACTTACAAATCGTGTACGTTGATTTTATATATGTATCTGTTGAAATTTGGCCCAAGTTAATTCAAACTTAACTATCAAATTCAATTCAAATTTGGATACCAAATCCAATTCAAACTTGGATACCAAATTTGATTCAAACTTGGCTACCAAATTTAACA
>JAPFFP010000088.1:3121682-3144624 GCA_026153255.1 Solanum medicagineum | reverse complement strand
TGTGATGCTTAGTTAATCCAGTTTTATCCCTTTTAATATAAGAAGACAGACTTCGAGACAGAGGCAGTCCAGTTCACGTTAAAGCAAAACATAACTTAAAACCACAATGATACTAGGCCAACAAACCAGATTCATAAGAAGGAAGACAGACAGATATCAAAACATTCTTAGCATGCCAGGTGGGTACAGATTTGAACCACATTTAAGATAGAGCAAAGACGGAAATAGAATTTCAGCGATTCCTACAGATTTGAAATCATTTTAATAAGAAAGGACTTAAGCATATACCAAAACTCTAACTTGCAAAGCTTAAAATGTTACAGACAAACCATTTAAACTCTTGAGATACACTAGGAAGATAAAATTCTCCAGATTTAAATATTGAACATGTTAGAGGGGATTGAAACATGACTGATAGCGATCATGAGCTCATCAACTTAATAACAAACTGATTTTTTGGAGACGAAATAGGGCTTAAAACTATATACTTTACAACATGTATTTGGGAGGCGAAATTGTTAAGACATTAGTTTCGACTCTTAGCAACTCAACAGTGAATGAAAGCGATAACAACAATCTCTTCAACCAATATACCGTACCAGTATTAGGTTCAACTGCTAACGCATGGAAGCATGAAAAAATGAGTCATTTTAGACATACTACATCTGGAATTAAATCTGAATCGATTAACCTTTCATACTTACTGGATGAAAAGCACGAAATCAGTGGACAATGCAGACCTTCGAGAATCGATTCGAAGTTGAGAACGACTTAACGGCAAACAACAACAAGCCATAGCATGGACACACAGAGAAAAACAAAGTGCACACAGAAACTTCCATATAGCTTCGGATTCATGTTCAGTCATAATATAAGACCCATAAATAAAGTGAGATTGGGATATTACCTTTATTGGGGCACCGAACTGAGACGATGAGCTTGACGAAGCTTCGAATTCACACCACTACGAGCCCCAAACTGCCTATACTGACTCAAGCTAAGAATTTCGAAACTTTCCCAAAATCACCAAGCTTCTGGAAAACAGATTTGAGAGAAAATGAACTATGTCTGAATGCTATAAATTCAGAATAGTTGTACAAATCAATTGGGTTTCTTTGCTAGGGTTTTTGAGCTTGAGAACCGCCGCCGGGATTTAGATGGCTTTTTCGAGGTTCACCCCCGCTGCCCCTAAACTGAAGAAGAAGAAGATTATACAGGTAGATTTAGGGTTCAAAAATAGGGGGAAAAACAGATCAAATAAAAATTTGAAATTGGGTAGGGTCAATTCCTCAATCTCGAGGGAAAAGTATGGAGAGCGTGCTTTGTGGGGGAGAAGATCGTTAGGTGTTGTCGGTTCGTTGTCGGGTTGTTTCCACTTAAAGCAACGAAGAAGAAGAAGTCGGGACGGTGAAGAAGGAGAATGAAGCAGAGAGGGAGAAGAGAATGGAGAAAGTTTTGGGGTTGATTTTGGTTCTCTGGTTTTTGGCTTTCTCATTGTTGAAGAAGAAAAAGGGAAAGGGGAATAAGGGGAAAGGGATCAGTTTTGCAGAAGAAAGGAGGAGAAAAATGAAATTGGGGCGCGTGATGTAATTTACTTATTTTTCGTGAAGGTGAAATATTTTGTCAGTGTGAAGTTTTAACTAATGCTATAAGAGTGTGATGTAATATTTTTCTTTAAAAGAAAAGAGAGTGTAGAGTGAAATAAAAGATAGAGATGTGTTTCTCAAAATAATAAGTGATAGTTTAGATGTGTTTCTCAAACTTTCAATATTTTAGGTGTAAAACTCAAAAAAGTGATATAGTTTAGATGTGTTTTATACACTTATCTCTATTTATAACCTAGAAATAATATTTAATTTGAAATTTTAGAATATATTTTTATATTTCCTTTATTTTTATCGATATAAGTTCATCTTTTTTGTTTTATGAGATCCCTACCTATACTTATTGTTTTCATTTATTTGACACGATGAAGAAATTACCTACGGACTTTTTAGTTCTTTCTCCATCGTTATGATTTAAGTCTTTATAAGATACAAGTGTTTGTTGTATTTTTTTTCTCTTTATTTTTTAAAATTTTCTCTCTAATGGACTTCTTCAATTTGATTTTCTATGAATTTTTTTATGTTTTTGTTTGCTGTCAAACTAGCTATTTATGACTTTATTGCAAGTTTGTTGATTTCTAGTCAAAGTTCAAAATTTACAGGTGACTGTTTAAAGGGAATCAAGTTTAAATGTTAAACCTCATTTGGTGTTTCATGTTTAAAGATTTATTTATAATTATTGCATTATACCAAATTTCTTTTGGGCTATTTGTTCTAATAACCAACAGTTTGGCTATAATTAGAGGCAAACAATTTCTGCAAACCAATAAACATTGTTAAGATAACTTTATAGCTTGGAACCGTGCTCTTAATTTAATAATTACTCATAAAAATCTTCGACACTTATTCTAATAGAGAAAATACATAAATCCTGCCCCCCCCCTAAACTAGGTAGTGAAACCTACTTTAACACCCTAACAATACAGCATTTAAATGTCACCCTTACAATTCACAACTTACAATTCACAAGTCAATTTTATTTTATCCTAGCACCATAAGATCAGTCTCACAATAGAGAGTGCATTGCACATGCACCTCGTTAGCGCTATATCAATGACACATTAGAGGCACGTACGAAATTATATTTTAATTTATTTTTTATTTTATTTTATTTATTATTAAAAGATCTTTTTGCCCAATAATTATAAATTATCAAACAACGAACCACCAAAATTTCAAGAAAGTTGCATCAAATTGTTAATTTTTATATCAGCGCAAACCTTGATGAGTGATATAGAGCTTGATAGTATAACTGAAGATGTCATTATTTTAAATGAATTTTGCTTCAATTTTTTGTTGCCATTTTTTTTTAAAAAAAAAATTAGTTTCAATTTTCGGACAATAATAATAAAATTTGATGATTTCTACAAAATATTTTACTATCTTTAATTTATATAGAAAGAGAGAGAGACGAGGACGAAGGTGCAGAAAGGTGTGAGAGAAGAGGTGGTGGGCGGAGGGGAAATGACATTTGGGTGGAGCCCTTAAAGAAGGGGAAAAAGTGTGGGTTGGGCAACGAAGAAGGAGAAGTGGGGTGTTAGGTGAGTGGTGTATTTTGAAGAAGAAAAAAGGGGGTTGGGGACTTTGAAGAGAAGGAGAAAGAAGTGGACGTTTGGTGGTGAGTTTTTCAAATTTTTTTATATATATATATATATATATATATATAAAACTACGATTACTTTCTTTCTAAAAATAATATAAAATATGCGCCTAAATGTTATTTTGCCACATCAGATTTTTGATGGAATTAAATTCACTTATGAATTATTAATGGGGTATTTAATCGTCCAGTGATAAAAGTAAATTTAGTATGTAGTTAAAGGGTATTATATGTATTTTTGTATTCTAGCATCACTATTTGGAAAACAATTCTTGAAATGTTACTTTGATACCTAGTTTCATAAGAAAATTGTAAATTCCCAAGACTTGTGTGTGTAACTTCTTACTATTAACTTCACCAACTACATGAAAATTAAGCCACTTCCATAATTATCATACTTAAGACTAAATAAGTAAGACACCAAAATAAACTTATTACAAGTACAGCTAATACGCCAATTCCAGAAAACATTAAGCTAATCAAACTTTGCTAACATCACCATTTTCCATAATACCATTGTCTTTTTCCTTAACACCATCAGCATTCTTGGCTTCTTCTTCAGTAGCTGTTGATTCTTTCTTCTCTTCCTTCTCCTTTTCAGCCGCCTTCGCTTTCTCTTCTTCCTCAGCCTTCAATTTTGCTTCCTCCTTGGCAGTTTCAAGAGCTTTTATCAATCTCTCCAAACAAATGTCTGCATTTTCCTTTGAAGACTTGGGCATCAAATTCTCAGCAATATCAGCAGGAGTCATGTTAGTTTCCTCCAATAAACGACGTATCTCAGGGAAGTGAACATGAGAGTCATCGACATCAAGATAATTACGTGCAAGAACCTTGAATGATTCAAAGCAACAGTAGGATAGGACGATATGTTTATCCATCCTCCCCCTCCTAATTAGAGCAGGGTCAAGCTTTTCCACGTAGTTGGTGGTGAAGACGATAAGCCTTTCACCGCCAATTGCTGACCATAGACCATCAATGAAGTTCAAAAGTCCAGATAAAGTTACCTCACTCTGCTTTTCTTTTGGCTCTCCTGCTTTTTTCATCTTCTCCTTGATGGCTTCTTCCTCACTTTTTTCCTTATCTTCCTTGTCTTTCTTCGTCTTCTCCTTCTCCCGTTGACCTGTAAGGTCAAGGGAACAATCTATGTCTTCAATGACAATTATGGATTTACTTGTAGTGTCTATCAACAATTTTCTTAACTCGGTGTTATCCTTTACCGATGTGAGCTCAACATCATAGACATCATATTGCAAGAAATTAGCCATAGCAGCAATCATGCTAGATTTACCCGTTCCTGGAGGACCATAAAGAAGATAACCACGCTTCCACGCCTTTCCAATCTTTGCATAATAGTCTTTTGACTTGCTAAATGTTTCGAGATCATCCATAATCTCTTGCTTCTTGTTTGGATCCATAGCTAGAGTATCAAATGTCGATGGATGCTCAAATACTACTCCGCTCCACATCCTCCCTCCCCTGTATCTAGACCAACCACCGTCAACTCCCTTATTGTTTGTGTACAGCTTTCTCTGTCGTTCTTTCACAGATATCGCCTTCCCTTCATCCAACACATACTTCAGGTATGAATTTGTGATAAGTTCGCGATTCTTTCTGTGAAATTGGAGCTTGAAATACCTCTTCTCATCCTCCCTATACAAAGATATCGTCTGTCTGTTGGCTGGTTTTTGGCTCGAAATCCACCAAACCTTCTGGCCTTTGTATTCATCGGTTATCTCCTCATGATCATCCATGGTTAGGACAAGAGATTGACCACTCTTCACCTCGTTGGCTTTGAGACGCTTAGCTTGTGAGGTCGAGTTCTTGCTAAGATACCTTTCAATTGCTACATAAGCTTTGCTCCGCTCAAACCATCCTTCAGTATCAAGTTCGTAAAAGATAATGTGCATATAAGGGTAGAAATAGCTCACAAGTTTATCGGTGTACCTCCTTATCTGACCGCGAAGTTGGTGAGGAAAATAGTTCTGGTACATGGTCCAGGTGAACATGATTGCTGCAAGGGTTGGACCCAACTGAGTCCAGAAATCTTGCATCATCATCATCTTGAACTTAATAGGAATATTCGTTGGTGTAAATGTTACTTATTCAAGTGTATGTTGATGTTTGTTATGGCCTCCTATATATATAGATAGAGTGCGCATGCACAACGCCTTTAAAGAAACATAGAAAGACATATTGTGCCATTTCTTTTGGGATAGAATGCATAACTACTCGCCAAAATCTCACCGACATATCTTAATTATATTTTAGTCCTATTACCCTAAAAGTGTAATAAATACACCCTTAATGCACTCTAAGACCTATATAATGACTCACATGATGGAGGTGTTATACACTGGGCTCCACATCATCTACATGTCAGCGCCACATTAATAAATTGTCAGAATTTAAGAAAAAAAAAATTTCATGTCATTTGGTTCCTTCTCCTTTATTACTATCACTGCACCCACAACATAACCACTAAACACCTAATATGCTCAAATTAAAGGGCTTTAATTTAAATTGAAGAGGGTGTGGGTAATTATTATTATTATTTTTTAAAAAAGGGCTTTAATTTAAATTGTAGTTAATTTTTATATGGTGCCTAATTGAAATCTTAATATGCAAACGTTTTCCTTATTAGCGAATTTTAAGTGTTTAAGTAAAAGATGAAAAGGAAAAGAATTTTTTTTCGAGACTATACAAATTGATGAAAAAAACCGAAAAAACTTTCGGACACTTTAACTTCATTGTGATAAAATTGTTTGAATTTCTAAAATTGATAAAATTTGACTTCATTTCACAAAGAGAAAAATGAGAATTAATTTAAAGGACATCAACTTAAGTTTTCATGTTAATTACTTATAAAAATGTTCCATAAAAAATAAACATGTGACCATATTAATTAAAAAAAAAGAATCTTTCACATGCCTTCTAGAGAGTGGACACATTCTCTGTGCCATTTCAATGTGTTTATTACACTTTAAAATAATTCAGGGGTAACTGAATTCATGTATAGTTCAGGTGTATCGCTGGAATTTTGACTATAGTTGAGGTGGTACTTATGCATTCTCCTTTTTTTTGACAGACAAAAAAGGAAAGTATATCACGGATGCGGACCTCTCAACCTCGATTCGAGACCTGTCTCCTAGACCTGGAATCAGGTCAAAGTTAGAGCCTGATTTGGGTGTTGGGTCCTGAGGCAAGATTTGAAATCGAATCCTAGATCAAGTGTCAAGGTTAGGTCTCTAGTCAGGCGTCAAAGGGGGGTTCTGAGTTGGGCGTCGGAGTCGTGAATTGGATCCCAATTCAAATGTTTGATTTGAATCCTGAACTAGTTATTAGGATCAAGTGTTAGTGTCAGATCTCGGATGATAAAAGAAGCTGCTTTGAAAATTCCAAGTTGGAAAGACGTTTCTATGGCCACTGTTGAAACTACTACACTTGTCCTTATTAGTAAACTCATTAGGATCAAGTGTTAGTATCAGATTTCGGATGATATATTAAAAAGAAGCTGCTTTGAAAATTCCAAGTTGGAAAGACGTTTCTATGACCAACGTTGAAACTACTACACTTGTCCTTATTAGTAGACTCATTAATTTCATATCTAGATGGGTCCCTTGAGAAATACAAAGGTTAAATTAAGATCCAATAATGCATTTGAAAATTTGCCTTTAGTTTTTCCAAGGGGACCATAGATATATCATCTAACATGTCATTGTGCTTAGGTATGGAAGTGTGAATAGTGACCTCATATATAAGATGTCATTATGTTTTATACCATCTGGTATAATATTTCAGAAGGCTAGTAGAAAGAGAATACTGTCTTGTCATGTCACGATTTTTAGATTTATCATAAAATTAATTTTGCTATTATGGTTGTGTGTTACTACTCTTTGATTATTCTATTACTTCTATTATTTTCTGGTAGAATTAGCATTGTTCTCTATTTTAATTGCTATATTATATGTGTCTATTGTTTTATTCTTTTCTTGGAGAGAATAAATTTAAGTCGAGAATCTTTCGAAAATAATTTATCTATCTCCATAAGATAATGATTAAATTTGCATACTCTCTGTCCTTTCCAAATCTTACTTTTTGGGATTCATAGAATATGTTGTTGTAATTGTTGTTGTTGGTATTCGATAATACAATATACTAATTGGGAGGAAAATTGAACTAAAAACCTTAAACAAATTAAAGTATATTTGTCTATAGAACCAAAGTCTTTCAACAAATTATTTTATTAAACCGCCCCTTCGTTGGTTCCAGCTTGGATAACACGACACTTTGTGTTTACGTAAAGCATTTTAGTACCTACTGTTTCCTGGAAAATGCACTCTCTCGTCAATGTGTTAAGTATCTAGATTTTCGTTGAAAGAATTTATTACGTACTTTATTCGTCTCAATTTACGTGGCAACTTTCAAAGTTTGAAATTCAACTCAATTTATATCTTTGATCATAATATTTTTATATATTTTTTTAAATATTTTGATTTGAATTGTCAATTCGTGTGATTAATAATACTTTTTGCGTAGTTAAAAAATTGAAGATTCTATGCACAAATTTTCAATCAAACATTCAAACTTAAACTTTTCTCTCGAATAATAAAAGGTGTCGAGACCGAAAAAATATATATAAGTCAAAAATTATTTTTTAGACATACATATATACATAAATGTGATTACTGTTATTAATAGTTTCGTGGGAGTTGCTTTAGGTCCAAAGCTGTCATGACTCATGAAGTGTACATATGTTGACTTAGACAATATTGGTCTTTATAAACTCTACGATCAAAGACACAATGGAAAGGAATAGCAGACATCATGGCATGCGCCATACTATTATACAATAAAATTTATCTAAATTAAATTATCGGAATTATTAAATATTATTATTTTTTAAAAATATTATTTAATCAATAAATGAATATTTATTAATTTTAAAAAAATTGTGATTAAATGAAGGTTAATTTTGATTATAACGTTAGGAGGATGAAGCTGTCAGGAATTTAAATGAACCGGCCTATGAAAATGACATTTATAAATTTGAGGCCATGACCAATACTTTCGGTTACACAATAAAATAGATGACTATAACCTATTAGATTATCCGGGGGGAAATGATACATGTTTGGCGGCTTAAAGTTTAGAAGAAATTGTGAATACCATCGGAGAAAATAAAGTTGATAATGAAGCTGAAGATGATACATACAATACCCTTGGAACCAGTTACTTATAACGAAGCACTTATCGCACCTAAAACTCTCACAATTTTTTGTGCAATTCAAAAAGACAACATCGAATTTTTTGGATGCAACAAGAAAGTAAGAGTCAGAGATGAGTTTCAACTAAATCTAAAATTTTACAAAAAAAAAAGTAAAAAATACTAGAATTATATTTCACCAAACTATCTTATATATTTTTATAATTTTTAAGAATTATTAATTGATAATATTTATAGGACTATATATTTATATAAGGGTCTTCAGAAAATATACTATCTTATTATCCTATCGAAATAAGTAATTTTTTCCATTAACCTAAGTCGGGACGAAAGAAATATACTAGTGTTCATAGTGATCCCCTTCATCTTCGTATGTTTGATGGAAAAAAGTTGCTTGAAAAGAAAGCATTTGGTGAAGAAAGATGCTCCCCTCTCCTAATAGATATTGGGAAAAGAATAGCAAAAATGTGTGGACAACTCCCTCTTTCAATTGCTTTGGTGGCTGGTATTCTGGCAGAGGTGGAAAAGGAAGTGGAATGTTGGGAACAAGTGGCCAACAATTTGGGTTCCCATATTCACAATGACTCAAGGGCCATTGTAGAACAAAGTTATCATGTTTTACCCTGTCATCTTAAGTCTTGCTTCCTGTATTTTGGAGCATTTTCAGAGGATAGAGTGATTGATACTTCAAGGTTAACAAGTTTGTGGATATCAGCAGCATTTATAAAAAGCTGTGAAGACGAGAACTTGGAGGATATAGCAGAAGGTTACTTGGAGAATCTTATTGGAAGAAATCTAGTAAAGGTTACTCAGAGGGACGATTTAGATGGTAAGGTCAAAGCATGTCGCCTTCCTGATGTATTACTCGACTTCTGCAAGGAAAGAGCAGCTAAGGAGAATTTTCTACTATTGATAAAACGGTAATATGATGAGTACTGGTACTTTCAATCAATCAAGTATTTCAAGTTATATTTGAAAATTAATGATCTGATTTTGCTAATTGATATATTCAGGGATCAGAGTACTTCCTGTGTTTACTCTCACAAGCAACATGCTCACTTGGCCTTCACTGAAATTGATAATCTTGTAGAATGGAGTGCATCTTGCTCACTTGTTAGCTCTGTACTTTTGAAGAACTATGACCCATTCCTACATGCTTTTGCAATTTCACACTTGTTACCAAATTTCAAGTTTCTAAAAGTATTGGATTTGGATCACCAGATTGTTGTTGATTTTATTCCAACTGAGCTCCATTACTTGAAGTATTTATCTGCTCATACCGAACAGGATTCAATTCCTTCGAGCATATCCAATCTTTGGAACCTTGAAACTCTTATACTAAAACGCAGACCATATGTGAGAACGAAGACACTATTACTACCAAGTACAGTTCGGGCGAAGACACTATTACTACCAAGTACAGTTCGGGATATGGTGAAATTGAGACATCTGCATATTCCTAACTTCGATAGACCAAGGACTTCGGCAGCCCGATCGTTGAGGTTCAGAGCTCTCTATTCCAAACAGTGGTGAGTCCTCCCCTGCATTCGGAGGATGGTTATTTCTATTGATTTTCTAGTCTTTTATTTGATTTTGATAGTCATGGCCTGTCATAGTACCGTCTTAGACTATAGTATAGACGTTTCATAGACATAAATGTTGATGTTGATGTCGAGGGTTCTTTTCCCTCTTTCTTTCATTCTTTACATTTGAGATTTGTCATCTATTCTGTTTTCTTACGATAGACTGATGTTGATAGTATAAGCCCACTGATGGGATAGCATTTATACTCATTATACCATTTCTTTTCCGCTGATTAATTGACGGAACGATGGCAAAGAGACTGAGTGGTCTGCTTGGGGACTAGCAATAGTCACCGAGTGCCAACCATGCCTAGGGTACCCTCCCGGGACGTGACATTTTGCCCCCCATTTACAAATTATTGGAATATTTTCTGATATGCCTTTATTCTGCATGTCATGATTTGTCGAAACACATAGTACTAATCTGTTAAATGTGAATTTTTGTACTTTTGCAAGCTATAGTGTCTTTCTAGTGCTTAATATTTATATCCTGTGTTTCTTTCTACTATATTTACTTTCATAGTCTCCACATTATTAGTTGAGAACATATCAGATAATTTTCAAATGTCGTTTAGTTGTTTCTTTTTTTAATGTATTCATCCTAACCTGTCAAATTTCTTGGCTATTGATTCTACAAGTTTTGGAGTTTGCCTTAGTGCTTAATATTTATATCATCTTATAATTTCTGCAAAGTCATGTCGATGGCAACAGTAGTGGTACAAATATTTATACAGATATTTCCTTATAATCCTGATGTTGTTGACAATGTCTAAACTCAGGAAGTCCTCAAATTCATGCTATAACACCACTTGTACTTCTATTACTATTTAAATGGTATTAAATTAAACCTACCATCACTTGATAACCAGTGAGGAAAAGTAAACTAATGTCCACTGAAACTTCACCATCAGTTCAGTTGAGGTGGTTAAATTTTTTTTAACAACTCTAAAGCACTTCAATAAGATGTGGCCTGATTCGGATGATTCAATCCTGGAAGAAGCGTGGGCAGCTTATCTAGTTAAACATAAATATCTATTTGTTCACCTTTTCTGAAACACCACTTTTGTTAGGAAACATTAGCCGAGAAATTGAGGACAAAATAATAATGCTAAAATCTAAGAGCGTCACTAAATGATCACCACACTGTTAAGGGAGTGCTACATTATCATTAGATAAGTGGCTTCTCAGACTTGGAAAATCTGTTCGGGCAATTAACCGAACAGCTGGGATGCATAGTTTTCCTTTGCAAGTTTTAACACTCTAGAGCTATGAATTAGTCTCCCAAAATTTGTGAAGTAGCAGGAATTGTAGTTTGCTGCTCAAAATGAAAATCACAACCCAACTTTCAAAGGACAAAATCAATACCGAACGATAAGAAGGAAAAATCGTCAATGTGTTGTGGGACCGGGAATAGGAGTTCGGCTGTTCGACAGAAGAGATAATAGAATTTACCTGGTGAAGCTTTCAAGTGGACTCCGATGGATGGAGAGAGAGAGTGGCGTTCCGGTGGTTTCATAACAACGCAAGGCGAAAAACAAACGACCTTCAATCTCGTCTCACTTTTCAGTTTGCTATTTCAGTCGCGATTCCTTTTGAGAGATCTAAAGGTAGCGACCCATCTGATAAAGCGAAAGGAAGCGAGCCATTTCTTCAACGTTGTGGCTTTGTAAATATTTATTCAAAAAGAAATTGGCCAAAAAAATAATTTAACCATCAATATCAAAGTGAATATTATATTTTAAAAAACATTCAACATCAAGACAATGTTTTTTCAAAATCTCATCATTTAGTGATGGCAACTTTTTACTATTAGATAAAAAATCATAATATTTTCATAAGTTTCAAATTGTTCAAATCTATTTTGAAGTGAAGATATGGCTTGGTCTATTATATATAAAAAATAATCCATTCTAAAAGATTTTTCAACAGATCTTGTGATTTCATTATCAACATTCTCATCAAATTGTTTATTTCTATATAATACACGTTTACAATAAAATTTATGTTCTATATTCATTTCAGATGCAATTTCTTTAGCAGAAATCATAGCAGTTGCAAATCCTCTTCTCTATATTTTTTGAAAAAGGAAATCAAGCCTCGTAGTTGATCTATGGCAACATCAATATACATATCTTTTGATTGTACCGATTTACTAACTGAGTTAATCGCAAATAATATATCATACCAAATAGTAATGCCCAACATAAATTCAAAATTTTCGAGCTCATATGTTGCTAACAATTAGCCTCACTTTTAGTTTTTGGATCCTCACTAAATTCTTCCAATTTCAGTAAAGTATCTCTAATTTGTAGAGTTTCAAATCTTATTGCTTTGATACTTTCAATACGACTTTTCCATCGTGTTAGTGACAATGATTTAAGAGATAGGTTGGGAACATTATCTTTTAAAACTTTCCATCGTTTAGTGGAAGAAGAAAATAGAGAATATATATATTGTACAACTCCAGAAAATGAAATAGCTTTTGTACAAGAATTTGACGTGTCACAAAGTACTAAGTTTAGATTATGACAACCACATGAAGTGTAAAATGCTCTTGGATTTATATCTACAAGTCTTTTTTGCACTCCTTGATGTTTTCCCTTCATATTGAATCCATTATCATATCATTGCCTTCTTAAATTATCAATATGAAGTTCAATATTTTTTGTTTCATCTAAAATAACTTCTTTTCCACTTGTATCATCCACTTTTAAATATTCTAAAAAATATTCAACAACTTTTATTGGAGGGGTTGAAATATCTGCACATCGTATTACAAAAGACATTTGCTTTTGATGATTTGTATTTGGGGTACAATCAAGTATGATTGAAAAATACTTTGTCTTTATAATTTTTTTTAATTATTTTATTTTTAATTTCACTTGCCAATATATTTATCAATTCATTTTGTATATTATGTCCAAGATAATGGTTATGAATTCCATCATGTTTAATTCGTCAAACATGTTCTTGCATGATTGGATCAAATTCTGCAATCACTTCAATTAAACTTAAAAATATTTCATTATTTCCAAGAGTCTTCATAACAACAATAATTCTTGACAATACATTTTTCCAGTGTTCTCTATCTCTATTAATCTATTTTTGAACATCTTTGTCAGTTGTTCTATTTTTGTGGAATCTCATTTCTAAATCAATTATTTGCTTATATTAGTAATATGCTCGTTACATGTTTCATGAGCTTTAAGCTTAGTACTAAGATTTCTCCAATTTCTACTACCTTCATTAGCTAATTTATTATTCATAGCACAAGTAGTTTTATTAACAATTTGCAACAAAAATAAAATACTTTATCTAAATCTCTAGAATAAACTAACCATCTTTTTTCATGTATTTTTCCATTTGCTAATTTTTGAAAATAATGTGCACTAGAAAAATATCTTGAGAGTTTGTTCTTTGAAAAATCTATGTTAGTAATTCTAATGGGTCCTATCTACCAATAAATCTCTCAACGTTGTATCAATATTAGTCCATT
The DNA here is from genome assembly GCA_026153255.1 of Solanum medicagineum. Classification (NCBI taxonomy): domain Eukaryota; kingdom Viridiplantae; phylum Streptophyta; class Magnoliopsida; order Solanales; family Solanaceae; genus Solanum; species Solanum medicagineum. The sequence continues at coordinate 3,131,117 of JAPFFP010000088.1, read as the reverse complement.
GACTAGGATCATATGTATTTTTGGGAACGAAATTCTTGAACTCATTTGAAAGTTCTTTATTTTCTTGAGAATAATCTACATTCGATTCCTCCCTAGTTTCATCTTTTTCTTCTTGAATTTGACCATCATCTAGCTCAACAACAAGGTTAGTGATTTGTTTATTTAAAGAACAAATTAAATAAGTACTAAAATATTGAAAAAAATAAATTAAATAAGTAAAATTTAACAAAATTAGATCGAGTTGAGTCTTGACTCATTCTATAACTCGTTTTGACTGAAGCTAATTTATGTTTAATTGAATTGGTTCTTAACCCATTTAATATAATCCAATCAAATCTCAAACTATATCATCTATCGGATATTTATAACTGTAGAGCCCCCTTTGAATGGTCAAGGAAGGCTGCAACAAATTGCAGCAAATGGCTTTCATTGATGTTGGGTCCAGCCTCCTTTTAGAAGTCTATGGCTGCAACATATTGCAGCAATTGTTGTTATTTGCGAGGTATATCATAAATTGTATAAGAAAAATAATTTATAAAGAAAAGTGATATTTTAATAAGGTAAAAAATTAAAAGAAAATTTTTTTATGCGTAAAAGTTATTTTTGAATATTGTATTTGTGCGGTATAAATTTTTTTACTATAATGATATTAATTGTTCCTCTTAGCGCGTCGTTTTTTCCTTATTTAAAAGGGATCCAACGTAAATTTTTTTGGTATCATTACTTTTCCCATTTTACTCCTATTATTTGTTTATCCGCTTTTTTCCAACAATAACAAAGCACAAACAATACGGTACAACTCAACTACAATTCACTTAAAGCTCTTTACAAAAAACTTTCTATGTTGATTGTAGCATTACATTTAGATAATAGTGAAACATTTGTCGAGCTTTGCTGGTAGGATCTTCCTATTTTTTAGTTATACTAATTTTTGGTAACGTTTGTTATTGTTATAAAATTTCTATATACGTAAAAAGTAAGTTTCAAAATAGAAAATGGTAAAATGAACAGCATTAATTCTACCGTTTACATTTTTAGCTAGAAATATAGTACCCAGCAATAGTTTAACTTTAAACATCAAATTTTACATGTAATAATAATTTAGTCTTTTAGTTAAAATTAAATTTATAGTCACATAAAATGTACTTAGTTATGCTTAAATTATGTCTAGTTTAACACTTTCATATAAATTAAGAGTAGCGTAGCATACAATGTACTTGCAATTGAGTCAATTAAAATAATGACATAACACATATAATCGTCCTCTCTAACATGGGAAGGTATAAATGAATTGCCATGTAGAAGAGGATACTTGTTAAACTTTACCCAAAATTGATCGCAACTGAGTGTAATACTCTGTATTGTTCTTTCCCCAGTTTAATTCTTGTGTTAGAAAAAAAACTGTCTCGCAAACACGAATATACTGGGATGTTGCAAGATATCCAATAGATTTCTTTCTGTGGGAGTTGAAATTCGTTGATTGTTTTCTCCATTTGCAAGTGAATGTGGTAATGCTAGAAATTTTCAAGGGGATGTGTGATACATTATCTAGATGATGGAAGGAGGTAATTTGGAATACTAAGCAAGAATTCAGATCTAGATACTTCTTTCCACTTGCAGCCCCGAATTTGTGATGGAATTCATCGAAATCTCAATGTTCTAGTGAAGAACCATGATCCATGTTCGTTGCTTTTTGTTCCAGGACACAAGGAACAAATAGAACAAGTGTCAAAGGAGTTGAAGTTATTGAGATTTTTTGTCTGCTATGTCTCAAATAAATGTATAGTAGGCACATTGCTATGGTTGTTTCCAATCTATGATCAAGACTTGGCTCCAAGTGAAGTTAGTAGTTTGCTTTCTGATTTCATGGAAATAAAGATTAAGTCCATTGAGCCACGCAACAATATTTGTATTGATGTCTTGCAAGCTCTCAAGTCGACCATACCACAAGCTCAAAATAAGAATGCAGCTGAGAGTGGCATTGTGGAGACTCCAACACACAATCTGATGGTTGATTTGAGTGATCAAATGGCCAGATGCTGTCCCTTCTAAGAGACAATGTCATTCGTCTCCCAATACTTGATCCGGAATTCCATCTTCAAGATATGTTGATGCCGGACTTCTAATTTACTCATTATATGACATCAAGAGGGAGAAGGAGGACACACTGTTGGAGGATCTGAACCGGACACTTGGTTTTGATCTTCCGAGAAACATTGAGCCTATCAAGGCGATGGTCTGCCTTGTCATGCAAAAGGCATTTCAATGTAACTTGCCAAGGGTTCAAGGACTAGGCTATGTCGATTTTCTATTGAAAACCCTGAAGGATTTCCAAGGCCGTTATTCAGATTCACTCGCTTTCGTCACGAATCAGCTTCAAGTAATGCAAACGGAGTTTCAGAGCTTTCAATCTTTCCTGAAGGTTGTCGTAGAAGAGCCACACAACAAACTCAAGACATTGAATGAAGATTGTGCTGCACAGATAATTAGGAAAGCGTATGAGGTGGAATATGTAGTTGATGCTTGTATATTTGAAGGAGTGAAAGCCAGCAGAAACAGTGTTGAAATTCGACATATCTCATGACAGAGAGCTAAGTAAGGCAATTAAAAGATTAACCTCGTACTGATTCTTATTTTTCTTTCCTTTTTTTAGTACACGAAATAAATTGATTCATCTTTTCTGTCGTTTAATATGAAAGCGATAGAATCAATAAAAGTGACTGGAGATGTGGATGCTGTTGAAATTCATTTAGCTGTAACGAAATGCTGAGCTCTGGTGAACTCTTACTCAACCATGATATATTTCCAGAAAACGAGAAAGTTGTAGTCCCAAGGTAGACATGAGCAATATGTCTGTTGTTAAGTCTGCCAAGAAACACAAGTCGAAGATAATCAAAATACTAATGTGAAGCTCGTCGTAAAGCTTTATTCTGCATGAATTTAATGAATCAGTAGTAAAGGCTTAAACTTTATGAACTGTTTTCAATGTTATCTTCCCTCACGGCCTCGTTTTGCATTTGGGTTTTTCTCTTGGTTTTCTTGCAGAAAACGATGTCGAAATTCAACATATCTCTTCAAGAAGAGATTTAAAAGATTGTTTCTTCCAGATATTTTCTTTTGAGCTATTAGCTCGCTGGGTTTTTCTTTAACAGGGTGTGTAGTTGCTGGAGCAACTTGGAATATCACATGTAAATTCTTTGACTTGTTTCTTTTACTAATAAATCTTGTAAACTTTTTTCCAGCTGCTGGTTCATTCATTGTAATTTCTAAATTAAAACACATTTCGAATTATTCACTCAGTCCTTTAATGTTTATGGCTCCTGAATTGCATGGTTTCACCCTTTTCTGTTTTCTTACGAGTTTTGCTTCTTATGACTCCACCAAAATGCTGTAAATGCCACTCTGTTAAAATCTTGTTTCTACATGATACATTGCTGCAACTTTATGTGATCGCGCAAACAACAAGTGGGATGTAGGGATGGTGATGTGCACATATCTTATCCTTACCTTGTGAAGATAGAGATTTTGACCAACTATATATCTTCATATTTACGTACTATCATGTGTTTTTCATTATTAGTCGCTCTTTGTGTTCCTTTTCTTTTCCTTTCCTTTTTTACTATATTTAGTTTATTCTGCTTATGGGTTTTGGGACGAGGGAAACAGTCTTTCTACTTCTATGACGTAGTGATAAGATCTGCGTGCATTCTATCCTACCCAAACCCCACTTATTGGATTCCACTGGATATGTTGTTGTTTGTATATATCATTCCCACCACCTAACCAGCGCTATGTTGGAGAAATGAGAATGTTAGCACCCAAGGGTGTGGCCAAGCAGTTGGGTGAAAACAACAAAAAAGCAAAAGATACATACAGATTTCGTCCCATCTATTCAAGTACCGTTAACCAGAATTACCTGGTGTCTCTGTTGGTTAGAAGAAGCAGGTACTCAGTAAAATGGTCAAGGTGAGCTCGACGCCATCAACAACAGCCCAAAGGAACAAGAGAAAGTTACAATACATATCAATATGCTTTAGAACTAAAGAATTCAAGGCACATAACATATTTCAGAAAATTTCCCCTCTGCCTACAGTCGAATATACCAGGAATCAGACAGGAGACGACATTTAAAAAGGAAACTATTATTCGACCCTATTCCTTTTTCAACATCGAAACCAACACCAGTTATACAACAATATATGCAGAACCCTGTAACTATACACTCTATACAAATAAAACGAGTAACTAAGCATTTGAAGGCAGCAAAAACAGCAGTGGTACATACTCTATGACATACATGTTCTAACAGTATTGTCAATGTTCCTTGCAATCTTTAACAGGCCTAGCTTCAAAACCTCCTTCTGGTCTCCTCTCAAGTTCATATGGCATGTAAGTACCAAGTATCCTATCCCATGTCACAAAGAAAGGCTGTGAATAGTTGTACTTGGTCCCATAAAGCTGGTGATGGATATCATGATAAGCAGAGTTGTTTTTAAAGAAGATATGGAAGAGATTTCCAGGCAACCACAGTCCACAATGATCATCAACTGTCTTAATCGTAGCAAATGAGAAAAAGAAGATGGAGGTACGTGGTGACATCCCAGAGACAAGGAAAGCTAGAGCCCCACCAATTGTGTCAAGAATCAGACCCTCCAAAGGGTGGTTGTACAAAGCTCCAAATGCATATGGAACAATTAGCCGATGATGTTGAGCATGGATATGTTTGTACAAGAACTTGTTTTGGTGCATGTACCGATGCATAAAATATTGCCAAGTATCTAACATCAACATGGCAACAAATAACTGTCTGCCAATAACAAAGATGGAAGCGTGTTGATCCCCACCAGATTCACCATCATTTCCTGTGACCTGCTCCACATTATAGATAATCAGACAGACACCAAAATTAGTCAAAATATAAACTACATAAAGAATTAGTCAAAATACAAACATAAAAATTGACATGATGTGGAACAAGAATATGAGAATCGGGTTCATGATTGGAACAAGATACTAACTACACAATACAAGTATGAAAAGTGCAACTCCTCAGTGTATATACTTAAGTTACTTATCAACTAAGTTGTGTGGACTCTTCACTTTTGATGCCACATCCATGTTGGATTCTTCAAAGATACACTACCCTTAGACAATCTAACACGCACCTGCTAACATTTTTGAAGAGTCCGAGTAACATTGCTCATCAGAACATACAAAAGGTGTACAACTTTTAGCTCCTTGATCAGAGATTAATTATGTTGGGTGTGAGCTAGCTCTCACCTAATTAGACTCATCTATTTTCCTCTTTGGGTCAGAAAAGCTTACACTTTTGCTATCATAAATGAAAAGGCAATCATAAATGAAAAGGCAAGTGCTATTTCGTGGGTCCCAGAATCAAAGGCCAACTTACCAAAGTGAAAGGAAACAAAAGCAGAGCATTAGTTGAGGTCTCGACTCAAGAGACACAATTAATCACCACATGACAACCCATAAAGAGAAGTGCCAACAAATAAAATAAGTCTAAAGTGGAGTTTTACGGAGATAGATATGAGTTAAGCTATTGAAACTAACTTTGCAAATTAGGCTACAGCCTACACACATATCAACGCAAGACAAAGGAAAGACAAGACCAAATTTTCTCCTTTTTATCCCTCTTCTTAACAGGTTAAACTGGTAAAGAAACGAATATCTTTTTCAATGTATCCAAGCTCACATATTGAAAAGATCATCTCACTACTTACATTATTCTTTCCATAATTCCAAATATATGTGAAGCAGCAAGGAAAAGATTTATTAGGAGGTCACAGTCAGGCCTCCTATTCTCAACTATTACAGTTGCCGCCAATAACTTTGCGATACAGACAAACATCAAGAAGAAGGTAGACGAGAAATGTAAGCGGAGGAATGAGAACCATACCCCACCCCCTCCCAGTAAAGGAAGATTAAGCCAATAAAATTTTTATTCTTAGGATAGTCTCAATGTCCTTGTTGACAGTTTCTATATGAGATGTCTAGTAGTCTCATCCCCAGCATCAGCATTGACAGCTAAGATCGAAACAATGGTGATTGAACCTCTTTGACAACCTATTTTCCTAGAACAACTTCAAAGTCCACCTCTCTTTATAAAATCAAACAACTCAGAACTGAGGCTCAACAATTTGCATCTGATTTCTACAGAACTCCTATTTCCTATCATTCAAAGAAAATCAAACCTGCAAGCTTCAGCATTTCACAAACACTTCCTTATCAAAAATATTTCATATAAAGTAAAAAGATGAAATATCTGTTCAGATAACGATCTACTATCACTTTGTAGGTTGAAGAGATTTTGGGACACTGCATAAAGCGAACTCCAATATATAGATATAAAACAGTCTGAAGAAATAGCGTTGAGGCTTGTCATGCCAGGATAAAAAAGAAATTTGCACAGTTTGTGATTGACCTAAACAAGAAGTCATACTTCTTGTTCTTCTTCAATTGAACTTACTTATTCTGTGCACGAAGGAATTCATTTAAATGATGAATAAAATAAGCAGTTTATGGATTAACATCCAAATGAAGCATTGTTCATAGTTACTCTATCAAATGACTCACTTACCAAAACTATATATATATATATAGACACACATGTTAAGGACTAAGGTAGAACAATTTTACCATCCATCTTTCAGAAAATTCTAGGATCACACACATAGACGAGCACAAAAAAGCTCCTACCTCAAGTCAATGAAAATAATCCAAAATGTTTGAAATCGGCCTAAAAAACATTTAATATTCTTATTTAAAATCCAACAACATTTGCCGAGCAATCCAATTCAGACAAAGAACTATAACTACACCACCATCGCATCCAAATATTCCCCTTTCCATGACTCACCCCACGTTGTAATACACAAATGTCCAATTATGAGCTGCATAGGCCTTTTGACAAAATCATATATTCACAAATCAAAAACTATCTAAATCGTAAACCAAAAACAAGAAAGTTAAGGCATCTACGAGAATTTTCTGAGGGGTATAGCGATAAAGGTAATGAACGCATCCCAGAAACATCCAAACAGCAATTACATACCAAGGGAAAAAAAAGAGCCAGACATAAACATTTCATTCCAATCAAAACAAGACCAAACAAGCATATGCAACTAAGCCTCAACAATTAACCATATAAATCCTCTGCAACGCTAAGATCCATATCAACTCAGCCTCCATAGTTAACCATATAAATATCATTATGATGCATAAAAAGAAGAATAAACAAGCATATGCATAACAATACATCAATAACATCTAAGCCTCAATAGTAAACTATGTGAATCTAATTCATCATGATACATAATAAGCTCCAAAACAAATAAAAATCAAAACTTTGCAACAACTATAGATGATCAAAAGTAACTAACCGCAAAGAGAACGGTGGCAACAATAGCCTGAACAAACTGTTGGAGAAGAACACCTTTAACAACCTCTTTTTTTGACACCAAATTCTTTTCGTCCTCATCTTTTCTCGAATGCAACCTATAATTATCCATATTCCCAAGCATTAAATACAATCCTGAATATACCCAATACACAACTATTGGTAAAAATGTTCCCAAAACTTCATCTGACACATATCCTCCCTTCCCCTGTTGATCAATATTCACACTACCCACCATCTCGGTTTCCTTAAAAATATAAAATCCCCACCAAAACAACACCAAGATTCTTCCTTTATATCTTCTTGAAATTACCCTTGATTCAAAAAACCCAGAAAGGAAACCAAACTTGTTCCTTTTTATATCTTTTTTTTCTTTTTTGAAAATTACCCTTAAAAGGAAAAGAAAATCACTATATTTTCAAAGTACCCTTGTAAGGAAAACCAGCAAATACCCAAGAAAAGAAAAACAGAGACTCTTTGAAAACTCTAAAAAAGATTCTAACTTTGTATAAAATTGAAACTAGGGTTTGTAGATAAAGAGACAGTTGTATAGAAATTCTCTTCCAAAAGAATTGGAAGGAATTCCAAACAGAAAAGAAAAAAAGGAAAACAGAAAATTTTTAGCAAAAATAATCAAATTCTCAGAGAAGATATTAATTGTTTTGCAAAACTGATACTCCTATGATAACGATCATCAAATTTTTCTTTTTTTTATTTATAATGCAGTTTTCTTTGTCGTTGTTATTATCAAATTAATTCAATTTTTTTTTTTTAAAGAAAAAGGAATATTAGGCCGACGACTTTTCAGCGGAGAAAAACTTAAAGTTTATAATTGATGCTTAGATTTTTGTATTTAAAAATTTTACTATGTGCATTTATGCGCACTTTTTAAAAATATTTTAATAATTTAATTTTACATAAAAAAAATTTATCTTTATAAAAATACATTTCTTATAAATATAAATATATTATTATTACAAAAATAAAAATTAACTCTGGAAAAAGTTAGACGGTTAAGTATAAAATAATAATTTATTTTTTATACTTTTGTTATTAGGGTCATCAGAATTTGACTTGGACTTTTGGCTCAATTTGGTCCTCCTTGGCCGCTTGGCAATTCTTTCCTATGAGCAGCCAACAAGATTCCTACCCACCCACGGTTTATAAATTATTATTCCATAAGCTTCTTCTTTTTTTAATTAAAAAAAATCCAATTTTATATTGCATTTTACGGATAATATAAAAAAATATAATATTACTAACTGTAAAAGTTTAATAATTACTTATGAAGTATATGCAATTAAGAATTACTCCCTCAGTCCATCTTTACTTGTTATTAAACCAGGAACATGCAACTAATGAAGCATTTTTGAGACATCGTTTTGAATAATCTATTAGGTATAAGTGTGGATAACCAGGCATCGTTCGCTCAATATGCCTACTTTAACTACTTGCTAAATCAGGTAGTTGTTGATTGACGTGTATGTCTCACCTGCTTGATTTTATTTTATTATTTTTATTAATTATTGCCTCAATTGCTTCAACTGTAATTTTACAATATTGCTCCTAATAAATCCTTTTTCCAGTTCCTTCAATTATAATTTTACTATATCACCCTAATTAATTGTTTTTAAATAACACAAATATTAGAATTAGGATGAAACAAATATAGATTTGATAAATTAAGTCTTTTTTTAACTGGACAGATAATATTAAATAACAATTTTAATGTCTTTCGATGATTATATTTGTGTCAAAAAAAATATTCTAGAAAAAAATAGTAATATAAATAAACAAAAAAGTTTATCTATATTACTTGAAATATGTAAAAAGTACTATGTCACAAAAATTATTAATTTAAAATTTAAAAAATATATGAAAATTTTAAATGGTTCTTGAAATTTTTATCAATACCACAAAATTTGGAACGGAGAGATAATATACATTATTTAAGATTTATATAAAACATATTATAAATTGCAACAAATCAATAATTTAAAATATCTAAAAACTGAATG
>JAPFFP010000088.1:3109979-3121190 GCA_026153255.1 Solanum medicagineum | reverse complement strand
AAATGAGATTTTGATTGACTCACCAAATTTTTTGTGTAACATGAATTAGAACAAAATAGATAATATATACCACCTTAAAAAAACATAAAATGTAATATGAATCACAATAATTAACAATTTAAAATATATTTAAAAAATTTATTGATATCATATAAATCGATATTAAAAAAAATACGTTGAGTCCGATTTAACATAAGCTCCAATAACTAGTGTAGTAATAAGGCAGGTACATTGTTAGATATTTAAATATTTTGAACAATTATAAATAAATTTGTGTTGGAGAATCACTACAACTTAGCGTCAATTACAAACAAGTTGAGTTCTCTAAACATGAATTAGTCAAAAAAAAAACTAAAATTGACGTTGCGTGGTTGAATTTCAGTCTCCTAGATGTTGATATCAATTGAGGAAGCATACTTTTACTCTATTTACTCTTCAAAAACAAGAGGTTTTCTTTTTTGACCAGACGGATAGGTACACACATGCTAGCTATTGTGTAACACGTACAATAAAGTATTGTAGAAGAATATGGTCACAGCACACACAATAATTGAGCAATCATAAGCATGTGATGTGATAATTTAACAAGAATAATCTATATCTGTACAGACAAAATTTGCTGTTAAACAAGATTAATCCAAATGGACATTCATATAGTGGCTAACCACTCTTCTCTTTTTTCTTTTTTAAGGTAAACTATGGTATACAGAAACCACAAGGAAGTTTCTTTGCAAACATGTTCTCCACTGTTTGAAAAAATCAACTAAAACTTGTCTAATTGAAAAGGACAACTGAGAATTATGTAGCTTGTACTTTGGTTTCAGGAACTTTCTTCATGAAGTCCAGTCGGGCTTGTTTGGTTTGTTTAGGAGCTACAAGAAATAAACAGACAATTCCCATCAGCACATAAGCTAAAGTAACTACTAAATGTTCCGGGAACTCTTGGTTATGGATAGCATCTCACCTTTTTGGCCGCTTTGGTTTTTTGATGCAAGGACAGTAGATTTCCATTCCTCATAAGCCTGTTGGTCCATGCATTTACGCTTCTTGTAAGCTGATGACTGCAAAATAGAACCATTCCAAAAATCAGAAAGAAACAACACAAACTGATATGTAACTTGTAAGAACTTTAATTAAGTATATAATTCCAGCATGAAGATTTGCGGAGATTATAGCTTCAAGGATAAGCGAGTAATCACTCAAACAAGTATTTTTTTCTAACCTAGGGGTTCAAATAAGCAGCAATGTGGCTTTTCCTCAACAGTTATAGGATTGTGTCCTAAAAAATATCTATTCATAACAAATGCAGACAGGAGTTAACATCTTAGTTGAGAGCTTCTGTGCTCCTCGTTTATGTTAACTAGTGTTACGGCATCATCAACTAGTAGCAAAATTCAAGAGAGAGTTTCTCATTTACATTGTCCTCCTCGGATGAATAGCCACCATCTTCAACCCTTCTTTTTTCAGGTAATGCATCTAGCAGCTCTGCATATGCAAATCACTATGTTAAAGTATCATCATGTGTATGAAAAGCACTGAACCACAGTTTGCTTGTGATAAACTGAGGAATTTAATCAGCATATGTTACCTCGGTTCCCCTTCACTGTCTTGGGATCTTTTTTCTCCTTTGATGTACCAAAAACATCAAAACAAAGATCATTCATTGAGGTAGAAACCTGTATCATTTCAATCCACATACAAGTATTAGTACCATATAGTCCAGCAAAACGATAGGTAAGTAAATAAATGATTTGAGAAAAAGACAATGGAGAGGAACAAGGAATCGAAGGAGCATACGGCCTTACACTAGCGAATTCAGGTTCTGATGTGCCACAAAGTTCAATTAACTTCATTTTATCAACTTTGAGCTGCAAACACAAGTATAGAAATCTGTGAGGCAGTTCATTCCAAACTATCATAGTGCTACAACTAGTGCAGGACTATCAATCTTGAAGAGTAGACTGAACAAACCTTGTGCCTTTTCGCGCACAGGTAAAATGCAGCAGCAGTGAACACAGGTCGACTGAAATCAGCACTTCCCCTTCTAGAAGGCGGCAACGACGTACGAAACCGGTCCTGATATCTGGAAAGGAATTGGAATCATCAACACCTAATTAAGAACTCACTAAACTGTTTATATAACCACATCAAAACTAGAAACTATAGCATGCTGAAATTCAGAAAGAATCAGCCTGGATAGGTCCCAAACATGCCAAACCAAATCCCATACAAAGCAATACAAAAGCAGATTACTCGTTTCCAATTAAGCTCCCAAACATGAGATCAAACAAACATCTTAGGCAGGACAAACAACACACAAAATATGTAAAAACCATAAGTTCAAACTTACAATGATAGACCTCTTTTAACAAAAGGAATGAGCCTGATACACCCAAACTGAATTGCCAATTCTCTAATATCAAGCTTGTTTCTGCAAAGTAAAAAAGAACTTTTCACATCAGCAAGCATCTAACATATAACAAAGCATCATTTGGCACCAAAGGGCATGTACAGATTCACAAAAATAGAAAATGTAGAGTGAAACAAACAATTAAGAACTCACTTTACTCCAATCCCATTCTTCATTGAAGTGAATGATCTGTTGTAAGCCTTCTCCGACATCCCACTCAATTTTATCGCTGCCTGACGATCAAACACGACATCCATCCTACATTTATCATCAGAAAAAACATATTACAAATCATAGACAATATTACTCATATCCCACGTTTTACAAAAACATCAGTTCTTACAAATAAATTTGTCTCAATCATTCCTAATAGACCTATGACTTGCCCATTAAACAAATTGCTCATTAATTAAAGTAAATAGCTATCAAATATAACAATATCCTATATAACCCAATTGCTTGATTCATCAGTACTACAAATTGACATCCAAATCAACCCATTTAATAATCTGCCCCTGCGGAACCCTAATTTTCAAATCGACCCAAAGACGAAACCAGCCAAACAAATTAGGAATACCCATAATTGACTCATCGTTACACTAAAACCCCTAATTCACCTTATAACAGATTCACTCAAACAATCGGAGAAGAAAACAGAAACTGTACCTAGAAGCGGCAATCTCTAAGCAAATTATAGCTTTGCAGATCTCCCCCTACAAAAAAGAATCAAACAGAATTCAATTCCATCCAAATCTAATCAAATAAATCTCAATTCCCATCAAACAATCCATCGTATCGTTGCTTACAACACCAATGACGGAGGAATCGAACTGCACATCCGCGAGACGACGGAGCTCAGCCGCTTTGCGGACTAGATGTTTGGTCTCAGAGAGTCCAAGCTTTCGGGCAATGTTGGAAAGATCCATTTTCGATTTCGGGTTTGGGGAAGGAAGAGAAAATGGACAATTCGGGTCGCATTTTGGAGGGTTTAAGGAAGAAGAAGATGATGGCGGGAATGTTGAATTGCTTGTGTTTCGCAACATTTTCATTTCGCGCGCGCGGGGAGAAGATGTGCACAATCTTCATTTGGCGCCAACGGTTATTTTTACTGTGGTAAAAAAGGAATATATGGAAAAGTTAAAATCATACGGATAGAATTTTGATTCTTCGATTTGATTATACATTATCCAATTTTTAGATTCAAAAACACGCAATCTAATCCAATTAACACAATGAAAGAGCAAAAATTATACACAATGAGAAGTAATAATATTGAGTCTGTTAAGTATAAGTTGCGAGTAAACCTTTAAAACATAATACTTAAAAGGATACTAATTCATATCCAAACATAAAACGCACTAACTTAATCCGGTTAAAAATGGTAAACTCAAACTAACGTAGATATATTAGACAAATATATACAAATTAAATAATTCAACTTTAATTTCTCGATCTTTTGATTTTTGCTTTTCTAAATTCAATACCAAAGATCAAGATATGGTTGTTCGATTTAATCTGAATAATGCACGTCCCTAATAATTCAGAGATAAAAATGTTAAAAGCAAATAGTCATTTTTACAGGATCTTACAACTTGTTTGGATGATCATTACATATATAGTATGGTATTGTTTCGAATTTTGATTGATAGATAGATTCGAAGATAAAAATGTTAAAAGCAAATAGTCATTTTTAGAGGATCGGATGATTGTTACATATATAGTATAGATTGTATCATTTTATCATCTTATATAAAGTCACACATCATCGACCTAACGAATAACATGATATATAAAAAAAATAGAATATTATAATAGTAGGTAGAGTACATGATAAAATAGAATTGTTATAAATAATTAAAATAGGCAAAATAAGAAAGAAAAAAAAAAGAGATAATACCATAATCACATCAAATCGATGCTATTTACAATGCAACAATATACTCATTGGTGAGGTATACGCAAACTTTACCCTTCCTTACCTCAAGGAGTGACCCACAAACTGAAAACAGGATTGAATAGAACGACGGTTAGTCGGGTGACAACAGACAATCAATATCACTCATCTGAAATCATATTCTCAACATCAATCTTATATTGCTCCTTCAGCAGTAAAAACCCTGCCTTGTACATATAATAACCTCCGATACACCACACGAGTCCTGGATGTAACAACCTTTCAGAGGACCATAACCAACTCTGCTACAAGAAACCGGAAAAAAATAATTCAAAGTACTCTTGGGACCATCTTTACTTCTATAGTGCCTGAATGTCCGGATTTTGATTGTTTCAACTCGTTGATATCGCAGGATCAAAACCAGCAAGAAAGCAGGATGACTAAGAAGATGTCTCTGGTGATTCTTCATCGAGGCCACTCTCTTGAATCAGCTGTTAACATTCAGAAGAATTTAGATTAGGACAGTTAAGTATATACTTAATATGACGGAAGAGAATTGATGGATGATAGGCTGCAGTTTGAAATACCAAGGAGCCAGCTCGCTCATATGCTTCCATTGCTTTAGGATCATCCTCATCTGCATAGCCAACTTGCAATATCCGGGGACCATTCACTGACCAAAATGCTCTTCTGCCTCCTTCCTGCAATCAATTCGAGCATATCATACAGTCGCCTACGGGATCAATCATAGCGGAAGGAAAGCTTCCCCAGACAATAAAATCTGTTGTTTCATAGACAAACGCAGAAACTTTTGCAAGTAGAAGGGATTCATGAACTACTAATAGTATAATGATTTGGCGATCTGACAAAATTGAAGAATGATCAATTCATACACAATATATTTCCTTTACAACTTGTATGGACCAAAAACAAAGAATGCTGTTCTTGGACAACCATCGTCTACAATTGGTCAAAAACTGTTTGTTTATTTTTTTGTTATAGTTTAAGCTTTAAAAAGTGAAGAATGGCTTGATTAAATCATTTGATTACACATAATGATAGCTACCTTCTATCCACATATCTGAAAGCATAACAATTTTGAGGTAATTAAATATGTAGAGCAAGAGGAGATACTGATTCAGGAGGCTGGGATATGAACACCGAACTAGAAAAGCTACAATATGTCTGCTTATTATCACAACTGTAAGGGTTAAGATAACCAAATGAAGCACATACAAGAAAACAGTTCAAAATAATACCTGTAATATGAGCAAATAAATAGCCTCTAGCGATTGTACATGAATTTCAGGATCAGTAACAGGTTCTCGCTCGATTGAGAGTGCACTTGCAAGCTCTAGTGGCATTTTCCGAGTGTCTTCCTCACTATAAACCTGTCAGAAATTGGCCCATAAGAAAATACTCGATTAAAATGGAAAGGAATATGGAGAATTGAGACAAGAAAATTAAAGTTTGACATATTTGTAGCGACGAGCTACAGATAAACAGGAAGAAGACAACACAAGAAAGTAAAAAAAATTATAGATTGCCAAAAAGGTAAAAAGAAGATATGTTCCATCATGGAAGATATTTTAAACTTGATAGAAAACCTAGATCAAGCCTTTTTAGCCTTTACCCAAGCAGCGAACCAAATAGAAATGATTCTCAGCTCCACCTGCGCCTTTATTCCCATTTGAAATTAATTCTCTTGCTCCTCGCTAACTTTGTTTTTTCTATTGAAATTGGGTCTTCTAAGGCCTTCAGGTTACCAGATTAATGCTTAGCACACTCAATCAGCAACACCATGATGTTACCGGCTAAATCCTAAAACAAGTAGTCCATGAGAAGTGAACTAAAACGCAGCTATTTTACACTTGAAAGGATAAAAATCTTAACTATAGTAGATATTAATCAGCAAACCACAACAGATAGAACATTTCCTATTGTGTACATTAAGTAATGACACACACTGATAAAAGAACACACATAGTAACTCCCGATATACTTGTTGAAAGAAATCTTTGTAGACAGTCCTTAAACAAAGTTGGAAGCTTTCTGAGTCCATTCAAGAAGAACAATTCACCTCATGGTAAATGAATTCTCAATAACAAACAACATTTATTAGTTCGGATTTACATTATCTGGTTGAACTTATCTATTCCTTCACTTGCTTGAGTTATTTCAATTTAGAGAAAGAACAACTAAATGATAGATCTCCCTTGAGTATAATAATACTGAATTTGAGATGATGGAAAAAATAGCTTTACAGGTCTCTAACAAATTCTACGAAACAGAAACAAATTAAGTGTCACATGACAGTAAGAAGCAAAGTCATGTCCATTCTTTCAAGTCCTAGTTACAGAGAGATTTGAAGAGTACTGCAGAAATAAATGAATTATCGTTGACATCTTCCTTATATAGGTGTAAGTCACCTTATTTCCAGCAACAGGCAGGAGCAGAGCTGGCCATAAGAATTCAGAAATCAGAAGCAAATCTTGCAGATGATTCTCCGCTTCAAAGCAGCAGTTGCGGATGGTTCCTGCGACCTATATCCCAAATCAGTGTACAATATTTTTCCCAGCTAAACTTCTGCTTATCACATGATTGTAAAAGAAAGGTTTAAATATACAGTAAAAGAGCTGGATCAAGCCAAATTGCTCAGTCTAGAAGGCACTAATTAAATATATTCGTGCTTGATGACAGAATTTAAAACATTTCCAGTTTTTTATCATTTTGAATTCAAATACTTATAATTAACGCAGAAGTCCATATGTACATGAACAAAAGCCATCGTGAACTGAAAACTAGCCTACACATACCCCTCTCTTTCGCAACAAGCTCTTAGAATCATGCCGGACTATTTGCTTTAGAAGGCATCGTTTTTGATCAAGCAGAAGCTTTCTCCCCTGTTCCTTCTTAGAAATGTTGACAAGTACAGAAGCCACATGTTCAAAGGGATCAACTGATCACAAGGGAAAAAGAGATTTGTGGTAATAAAAACAATAAAGATAAGAATACTACGGAAAGATAGCCAATAATTTCTTGTTTGAGTTAAACATGCATCACGTTAGAGATATAATTAAGTTGGTACGCCTTCTCTAACAACTTAAGCTTTTTCATAAAAGAAAAATCTACAAAACGCACCCCCAAAATATAAAATCAAAAGTCACAAAACAACAAATGAAAAGAAAAATGAAGTTTGAGGTTTGCTTTCGCAGTTTCAAGTTCGTGGTTCCTATTGTGGCCGATTTTTTGTAAGTTAATTTTCACAAAAGGTAACACTTAATCTTTCTTCTGTAGTTTAATGTGATTGCAATACATTTGCGTTATCAGATTTTATTGTGTTTGACCCTTTAATATTCTTTAATGTTGTAGTATGAAGTATATATGTGCAATCTTTCATGTCAACTTCATGTTCATATCTTTCATATTATTAAATGTAATGTAAAATTATTATAACAATATGTAGTTCATAGTCATTTTAGGTTAAACAACCCACAGTTTATTTCACGTTTAAGTAAATCTGTTTTTCAAGTCTATTCTTATTTTCATATTTTCTATAATGATATGTATATTTATGTTTTTTTATAAATTGTTTTTTTTTTAAATTAATGTATATTTATGGTTTAATAAATTAAATTGACGAGAATAAGTATGATAAGGATTCAACATGTAAAATATTGGTTTTAGTTAGTAGGTTCTTCTTTTTATTTTTATTAACTAAAATAAATAAAGAAAAAAATTTTTACGTGTTCATAATTCCTAACATGCAAAATGTGTGATACCCGCTTGTATTTTTTGGAATATTTGGTTGGAGAGAAATAGGAGGTGTTTTGATGGAGAGTCAACTGCTTTAGGCATTTTGAAGGCCAAATGCGTTGCAGATTTGTTTAGTTGGTCCAACTTGTATCCTGTCCAACTAGTATCATGTTGTTAATGCTGAACAAATTCAGGATTTTACTAACTCGCTTAATCTGGCTTGCTTAGTTTGTATAGTTAGCCAGAGATTTTATGTAAGCTCAATTGCCATATCTTGTAAATTTTGTACCTTCTTGATGCGGTTATTAATGTTAGAATAGTACTGTAGCAGTACTATAGCAACGGTCGGGGGCACTATAGCAGTACTGTAGCAACGGCTAGAAACAGCCCTTAAGGACTTGTATATATAGGACCGTCATTCTCATTTATTAAGGATTCAATCCAAGTATCTCTTTAAACAAAAAATCTCTCAATTTAATTTTCTCACTCTTTTCTCTATTTCTCACATGGTATCAGAGCTTCTACGGTCTGGAAAATCAAAGAGCTTCCGTGCCGGCGGGCGGCTATGACCCATATATGCTGCCCATGTGGCCAATGATTATGTTTAGGTCACTGTGCCATCATTTCGGTAAATATTTTTTTATATCTAATTTGTGTAGCACTGTATCATCTTTTCGGTGGCTACTTTTTCATATTTATCACATGTAGCACCGTGCTATCTATCCGGTGACTACTTTCTCATATTCGATTTGTTAGCACCGTGCATCTTTCCTAACTACTCATATTCAATTTGTGTAGTACCGTGAATTTTTCGAACTACTTTCTTATATCTGAGTTGCATAGCATTGTGTCTTTTTTGGTGACTCAGATTTGATTTGCGTAGTTCCATACGTCTTTTTGGTGACACATCAAATCATACCAGTGAGAAAATTATAAGTTACTGCTGAGTATCCTTGTCCTGCAGTATCAAAATCGATTTTTTTCCTTTTTATTTATTTATTTTTTTTCCCGGTCAAATCTCCTTCACTACCATTGTCACGCACCGCTGCCGCCGTCAGAAATTCCAGAACTGATCTATTTGATAAATTGTTCTCATTCCTGGTATAAACCTTCAATATGTCTTCTATAGCCGATGTTTCCACTACTACCGGTGCTTCATCATCATCCCAACCATTCACCCTATCTAACACAGGGACCCCTGCTATCACCACTATCAAATT
Source organism: Solanum medicagineum (assembly GCA_026153255.1). Taxonomy (NCBI): domain Eukaryota; kingdom Viridiplantae; phylum Streptophyta; class Magnoliopsida; order Solanales; family Solanaceae; genus Solanum; species Solanum medicagineum. The sequence continues at coordinate 3,111,910 of JAPFFP010000088.1, read as the reverse complement.
GAATGGATCTGCCAATTATCTTCCATGGGCACCCTCTGTCAAAATGTGGTTCAAGGGACAAGGGAAATATGATCATTTTATCACAAAGGTGGAAAACATTGCAGCAGCAGAGAAGGCCAAATGGGAACAGATCGATGCCCAATTATGTAATATATTATGGAACTCCAATGATCATCTTGCAGATGGTTTTACCAAATCATTAAAGGGTCCTCGGATAGAATATATTTGTAACAAGCTTGATGCATATGATATATATGCTCCAGCTTGAGAGGAGTGTTAGAATAGTACTGTAGCAGCACTGTAGCAACGGCTATAGGTACTGTAGCAACGGTCGGGGCACTGTAGCAATATTGTCGCAACGGCCATAAACGGCTAGAAACGGCCCTTAAGGACTTGTATATATAGGAGCGTCATTCTCATTTATTAAGGATTCAATCCAAGTATCTCTCTAAACAAAAACTCTCTCAATTTAATTTCTTCACTCTTTTCTATATTTCTCGCAATTAATATCACTTACCTTATCAAGAAAAAATGTAAAGAGTCAACTTCCTCTTGATTAGGGATTCAAATAAGGTGATTTGGAACACCAAAACTCAATTTCAAGTGGCAACTCTAAATAATAAACAAATATAATAATCCCTTCTCAATACGTCACTTTAATTGGAAAAACTCTATTTTCAAAACTCACGTGGGAAAAAATAGGGGTGTGAGAATGCACAGTGGACAAAAATTGTGGATATAACTTGTGCTCCAGGTTTCAAGGCTTTTTGGGTCAATCCATGAAAATTTACAATAATTTGTTGACTTAGATATTTACCATTGTCGGGAAAACAATTTGTTGACTTAGATTTGCTATCCATCTTAAGAAGAATGCAAACTAAGGTCAACTCAAGTCAAGTTCTCTAGCTAGACAATAACTTCAAGTTCAAGTAACCAATCTGGAGGCATGATCAGGAAACAACCACCCCCAGGTTCCCACTTTGTCTACAACCTAAGCAGGGCTATATCTGAGTTCAGCTGTAATCGTTTCATTTTCGCTCTTTGTGTTGGGGACCAGTGTTGTCAACAGGTACTTAAGCATTGAAGCGAGGCTCAAAACGTGTTGAGTGCTTCGCTTAGCTTATTGTGCGTTTCAATGTCATCATCGAGTTTCTAAGACATATTTTTCCTTACCAATAAGCCTCTTCTGAAGAGGCGACACTAAACAATGAATATCTCACTCTGTCACAAAAAAGTTTCAATCCTTGTTCATATATTTGTTGTTCATGCTTATAATTGTTAGTCTTGGACTAACCATATATGTTTGTATTTCTTTTTTCACTTTGCGCCCTTTTTCATTAAAGTCCACACTCTATTTATGCTTAATGCCACAACAGACCTTAGAGCTTTTGCGCTTTTTGCTTTTGATAACACTTCTAGGGACTAAAGTATCATAGCGCTTAAAACAAACAAAACAATCAATTTGGATAAAAAGGAAATAGAATGAAATTAAACATACCTTTTCTATCATAGGAGGACGAACAAAATGATCTCACAAGCTTCATGACATGTAAGCCATGCATCTTCTCATCTGCAGACTGCCAATCACGGAAAGCAATCAGCATAACAAGCATAAGAAACCGATAACGGTGTATAAGAAACCGGTACTCAACTAACCCATATTAATTGTGGAGAATCAAGTATTCAGCAGATAGAAAGTGCACGACTTGTTGTACGATATTTATGGAACTCTTCGTGTTATCCATCTTAAGCACAATCAAAACCTAATCATTGTGAAGTTGTCCCATTCTATTTTAAAAATGGGAGATTAAGTGTGGAAACTTCCCTCCATTATTGATTAACATAAAAAGATACTGTTAGAATCCTTAATTATAGGGATCCCTTAATTATAGGGATCTGTTAGAATCCTTAATTATAGGGATTCCTTGATT
>JAPFFP010000088.1:3089041-3103550 GCA_026153255.1 Solanum medicagineum | reverse complement strand
ACAAACTAAAAACAGTCTTGTCTTAAAATTATCAGACAAAGCTACCGACACTACTGGTAAGACTGAAAAGGGATCTGAAGAATTAATGTACAAATGGCGATGCACATTTCTCTCTATGAAATTCTATTAGTTCAATTTTCATCTGAATGGAAATGAATTGGTAATTTCTGATTTAGTATACCCATTTCTACAATGTATTTTTGTCGTTTACGATGAATGTTTCTGTGTAGTTATTGATTCTTTTTCTGTATCAATTTTGATTAGGCCAGATGATGAGTTTGATGTTTAAGGTTTTGGAGGGATGTTGTGGTGATGGGTTTGCATAAGAACAATATTGAACTCTTCCCGGAGAGAAGAGGCATAACTGGGTTTGTTTACAAGTTTTTGGATCAGATTTTCAAGAGTGGTAGAAGGGGAAAGTTTAGTCTTTTTACAAACAGGGGATTACTGTTTTGTGTGTTTATACTTGCTATCCTTTGCTTCATTTCACTGGCTGCTTTTGCTTTGGGGATGCACTTTCATGGTGAGTAAGAAAACATTATTCAGTTTCATCGTTATCATATTTGTAGTTATTAAAATGACACTTGTTGCATTATGCTTTTCCTTGAGCTGAGTCTACTTCCTATAAGGTCTGCGTATGCTCTGGTCTCCTCAGGATTCTATTTGTGGTATTACATTGAATATGATGTTGTTGTATTGGAACCCTGAGGGGTTGGCCTGGTGGGAATAGACTTGAGCCTTGGGGTTTTATCCCTTTCAAGGTCTCAAGATCGAAACCCATTGGGTGCAAACAATTTCTGAGGGCTATCGGACCACGGTAAAACCTGAATTAACCGTGGTGCACTTGCGGGAAACTCGTTGCCGAGGGCCTGTCCACCCCTGGGATTAGTCGGGGCTCTAAGAGACTCGGACACCCGGTGCAAATAAAAAAAAAATGTTGTTGAATTGGGGCAAACGCCTGGAGGCAAGAAGTATACCAAAAATCTATGCTGCTCGAACTCTTTGAAAAGATAATTGGGTGTGTTGCATTGCTGAAAAGGTATGTATTTTTGGAGAATCTGATACTGGTACGACAACTTTTTTGAAGGTTCAAGCAACATTGCTGAAAAGTAGAAAACCGACAATAAGAAATGGTTTTGTAAGACACCTATCTTCTATACATATAAGAACATCATGGGTGCACCAAAAAAGGAATAAGGGAAAAGAGGCTACTCCTCAATTGTTAAATGGGAATTTGCTTTCCATCTTAGGCACCTCTTAAGCTTTAAACTTGTATGTGCTGGATCCTGTAGTGCACTAGATGTTATAATTCTTTCATGTATGGATTGTAAATGTTAGTAAGTAGTAACTGCTAGCAATTACTACTCTTTCTGGGATCCTTACATTTGTAGATGAGTATACTACTGCGAGTATCTTATGGGCAGTTGGTTTCTGTCTGGATGCTTTAATATCCTAAACACTAGTTGAAGGATAACAAATCTGTTTTAGCCATATGAGGTTCTTATATCTTTGTTTATAAAAATTTTGGCAAGTTTTGTCTACTCTAATTTTAGATGTTATTCAGAGACATGCTTTCCCTTTGTTCTTTGCAGATAAATTGGAACACGGCATGTCGCCTTGGAGAGAAGTGCGAGAAGATCATATTGGGCATGATGTCCCTCACCCCCCAATAAAAAAAGCCCGTAGGCAGCGTAAGACTCACTTTTACTATGCTTATGTAGACTTTTGTGTGAGCTTATGTCATTGGAGGATAGTTTCAGCAAGTAGACTATGGGAAGAGTAGTTATACTTATCCCGGTCAAAATAGATAATCACTAATGATGACATTGTAGTAAGAATTAGTGCAGCCCAGATCCTAGAACTTTGTAGTCATTTTTAAGCAATTGTCTGTAACAACGACAAACCCAATATAATCCCAATTGGAGCCTTGGGAGGATAGAGTGTATGCCAACCTTATCCCTACCTTGGAAGGTAGAGAGACTGTTTCTGTGGTTGTTAATAAACAGAGAGACATTTAGTTGAACATTCATGTGTACGGTTTGATCTGTTTGTTTCATGGTTGTGCGTGGCAATGTGAGAGTGTTAGTGCAGATCTTTGAGTTGTCCCTGTATATTCTGAAGTACATCTAAAATATGACGTTAATTACTTTTAATGGCTATCAAAAGGTAACAAAAAATCAATATCTAAAACTTTGCCTTCTATGAATGAGCTCTTTGGTTATTATATATTCAAAATCACACCACATTGGCTAAATGAGCAATCTTTGATCCTCCCTAATTTATTAATTTACAATATTTGAAGTAGCTTTACGTGAACCTTGTATGAGGGAAGAGAAAGAAACAAGCTTTCAAACAAAAAAGTATTTCGAACAAACAGAAAAGACAACGTGGAATCAACTGCATGCTCCAAATGATAAGGAGAAGAAGAAGATGCGCTTCGAAGTTTTATTGTTTTCCACGTAAGCTTTAGGTGCCTTGCCGTTCCATAAGTCAAAAATAGTCCATATTGAAATAAGCTAAGCCAATACATGGACTTCTAGTTTTCCTCATAACGTTAAATCAACTAATTAACTGCGACTCAATCAATTGGTAACTCTGCACAAGGTTGAGAACGCTTATGTAGGTTGATTTTAGTATGAAGAACCTTCCTTTTCCATCTTACTGCAGTGAAAAGGCCTCAGCTGGAGAACACTGGGGAGTTACAAATCAAAATGTCTATTGCATTATAGTGATATCACATAATTTTAAAGAAACACAAATATTGTATGCCTCAAAAAAAAAATATTATAAAAAGGTTCCATGAAAACGACAATTAGGTTGATATGACGATAAGTATGCCTTCAATGAGCTTCTTCTTTGCAGCACGTATGGCCTTCTGAGCAAGGTTACTTTATAACCTGTCATGTATTTTTATCAAAGAAATTTGTATTCAAGGTTCAAAACCTTTATATTATTGAGGTAGGTGGCAACCAAAGCTTAAACATACTTTACAATATGTTCAATCCAATTAATGGAATGCTTAGATATGCATTATAACGTGCCTCATACAGCAAAGTTTCATGTTGTAATTCTATCCTCTTCACTTCTTTTCTAGCTCCAAAAAGTGCCGAAATGAGTTGGTAATTGGCCATACTATTGTCTATGGGATGAAGTACATGTTATCATGTGGCTATGCGGAATTATCATAACGTTCAGAGATCAGTGAATAAAAGTTTATCCCTTTATTGACATCTCTTTGTAAAATGCTATATACAGTATAGGAAGTTAAAGGGACTATTCGTTAGCAGAAAATATTGAAAATCTGCAAGTCTTCATTTTGTTTCTATTTGATTTTCAGGTTTTTTTCCTTGTGACGTAGCATTTAAGGATTCTGTCGATTTGCTTAGTGAACTAAAGGACTTCTGGAATTTCACCCAGTTTTCCTTGGGATATATGGAAACAGAAAAGAAAGCTTCCCATATTGATCCTCATGAACCCAGATTTGGTGGACATCAGACCCTTGAAGAAAGACAACAATCATTTTTTGCTGTTAATCAAACAATTCATTGTGGTTTTGTGAGGGGAGCTGAAGGGTTTCCAAGTACTGGATTTGATTTGCAAGAGGAGGATAAAAAATACATGAGTGCGTGCAGAGTGGTCGTATCATCATGTATTTTTGGGAGCTCTGATTTTTTAAGAAGGCCGTCAAGCAGATTGGTAATGATTTGGCCTACTTTTTTCTTTATATTACTTTTCTTTCCTATAATGATATTTGTTGAGCTTGGTTTTTTTATCCTTTATAAACACATGGAAGGGATGGAAAGTTCCTTTTCTCTTCATTCTCATTCTAATAACCTTGCAGTATTCAACTGTGTTTGCTCTCCCTCTTTATTCTCAGAACTGGCAATTGCATAAAAAACTTGTAAATCAGAAATGTTGAATAACTCCGTGAAGATCAAGACTTTCTAAAACATGATCCCGGATACTACAGCTTTCTCTAATAATAAGTGACTCAATTTAGCCATATTCTACAGATTTGTCAGATGGTATCTTTGGAAAGCCCAAGAGCAGGTTAGGATATTGCAACATGTGCTTACTTTGGATTGATCCTTGCCTTTTCAGATGAGTGAGTATTCAAAGAAGAATGTATGTTTTGTTATGTTTGTTGATGAGGAAACTCTTTCCACACTCTCAAAAGAAGGAAACACACCTGATGATGGTGGATTTGTTGGTTTGTGGAAATTAGTTGTCGTCAAGAACTTACCGTACACAGATAAGCGTAAAACGGGAAAAGTACCAAAGTTTTTGTCACATCGCCTCTTTCCTTCTTCTAGGTGATTTTCCATATCCCTAGTTGGATTTTTATTCTTAATGTATCTTGCTTCAATTAAAGATGAATTTGTTCTCTTGTGGCAATTTTTAGGTACTCTATTTGGCTTGATAGCAAATTGCGGCTCGCAACTGATCCAATGTTGATAATTGATCATTTCTTGTGGCAAACAGGCTCTGAGTATGCCATCTCAAATCATTATACTCGGCACTGTGTTTGGGAAGAAGTACTCCAAAATAAGCGTTTAAATAAGTACAATCACACAGCTATTGATGAACAGTTTTCATTTTACCAATCTGATGGTCTTACCAAATTTGACCCTTCAGATCCAAATCTTCCTCTGCCAAGCTGTATGTGCCACTTAATGCTTACTATTTATCCTATTCTCGTTGCCTTCTTTTTTCATATGCAGTTTGTAAAACTAATTATGGTTTGCTGTGTATTGCAGATGTGCCTGAAGGTTCTTTTATTGTCAGAGCACATACACCAATGTCAAATTTGTTCTCTTGCCTCTGGTTCAACGAAGTTGATCGATTTACTTCACGTGACCAACTAAGCTTCGCATTTACATTCCTAAAACTGAAGAGAATGAATCCAGACAAACCATTCTATTTAAATATGTTTAAGGTGAGTTGTCTTCAGTTTATTTACAGCTCTTGCAGAACTGATATGCATATGGTTACTGTTGAATCATCTGCTTGCTCTTGAAAACTAACTGTATTGCAAGGTATGTTCTGCAGCATCATTTCCTGCTTCAGTATATCTGCTAACGAAGAGAAGCTATGTTTAATTTGACTTTGCAACAGTGTTTTGTATCTATTTGAAATGTTGAAACCGTTTTTCAAAAGTAAGTTGACATGTTATTGAGGTTGGACAACTTTTGGTCACTTGTGCTGCTTTATCTTCCATTAAACCTGAGAACTGAACATGTAAACACAATGCTCTCAGTGTCATTATATTGTTGGAAAATTGTATGTGTACACCAACTCTCGGTTGTGCTTGTCATCCTTGCACAAAGGTCGTGCCAATCTTCTCTGTATTGTTCCAAATTTATCGGATGTCCCTAAGGGACATTCGACTGAGATGTTTTGTTTGTTTGGAACAAAAAACACCAACGGATGTGTTCTGTTTGCTTGAACATAAGTTTTCCACTAATTGCTCCATTATTGTGTTGGGTTGTGAAGTTTTGATATTGCAACAAAATTGCACCCTAAACTTAAGTGTCCTTTACTTTATGTGAAAGCAAGTCTGCAGGCCTTTATCATATATTTGAATGTATGCTTCTGCAGGACTGTGAGCGTAGGTCGCTGGTCAAGTTATTTCATCACAGAGAACCATCTGTTCCACCTCCCGCGAAAATAGTCTGATATTCTGACTTGACTTGGTAAATTGGACCTCTCGCTCGACCCATCTGAACTTTCAGTTTGAAGATGAACTGATGCATTTCATTAGCAATTAGAGATTATACACTTTGTGGTGCGGAATTATTTTAAGCCCTACTAAGTAGGTGGTAGAACTGTTGTTGAACATCGTTTTGTCATTTTTGGCCAAGAGTATGGGGCTAACTAACTCATCTGCCTTTGAGCCACCGTCTTCATGTGATTGAAACACGGAGTGGGAAACTCGTGAGGTGTCACTGCTACTTGAATTATCATGACTGTTGGATGTTTTTTGAGATGAATTGTGGGTCCAGAGCAGAACGAGTTCTGCAGAAAGCTTGTATACATGCATTTATCCGAGTAAATGCACCGCTGAAAGGAGCGAGGGCCTTCTCATCTGATAAACTTGTACAATCTTGATCGGGTATGCATTTTGTGTATTGAATATTGTATCTTCTCATTTCCAGCGAACATTGATGAAGTTAGTCATTTCTACAATATAGAGAACTTACTATTGCTGTTCATATTACCGTTTCCAACTTGTTTGAGATTGAAACGCAGTTCTTATTATTTACTGCAGAGTGTTGTAATGAAATATAGCATTGATAATACAGTAATAATACTACGCTCAGCTGTTTTAGAGGAGTAACTTTACTTCTATTTTTACTATCATCTTTTGCGTTGTTCATTGTGCTATTTTCTTTTCAATAATGCTTTGATTTCACTCCTTTTGAGTCGTAGATTTATCGGAAACAACTTATCTACCTCACAAATTGGTAAAGTCTGCTTACGTCCCGTCCTCCTTGACACGCCAAAAGACAAGGTCTAAAAATACTAAACCCCAAGACGAAACAGAATAGTTAGTCCCAGGATACAAAACATTTTCTTAGTAAGTAATTTTTTGCTGTATGTTCAAGAATACTAATGTGAAAGTGAAAATTATCTCAAGAATAGGGTCATTTCAGTCACTTAAGAAACTTGTTTTTTTAGACAATATTTTTAGAAGTTCCGAGCAACATTGTTTTCTGACTCAATTACTTTGTCATTGACAAAAAAATCTCGTATAAGTACAATGGAGAAAAAAGCATTTTGATTCTTTGTATTTGTTTTTTTATAAATTTGTTCCGAGACAAACGCAGTAATTATTGTTATATTATTTTTTTTTCACTTTATAATTATTATGTTATGTGCTTTAAAACAAATATAAAACGTAATTTAATTCGTAAAGAACTAGAATTTTTGTTAGCCGTTATTTGTGAAAGGTCAAGTTTATGTAGACAGCCTAGGAACTAGCTATGCTAGTTGTGACCACTTTTGTTATGTACCAGATAATTTGTCGGCCACACTGACTACGGGTAGATGCCGTGACCTTTAGTTTCGCTAATAGATCTTCTGTTTTACCAGAAAAAGAAAAACTAGAAAATTATTTTTTCTTAAAAAAAAATTTAACAAATAAAACATGGTAGTGAATAAAAAATACTATTCCCTCAGTTCTTTTTTTACTTATCACAGTTTCTCTTTTCAGAAACAAACAATATGAATTTTGATCATTTAACATATATTTTCATTATATTGGTATGAAAAAAATCTTAATCTATAGCACTTTTGATAGTTTTTACATATCTAAATTTCATTTTTAAAATATTAAATTAATTCAATAAAAAAATTAATCAAATTGACTCTCAAAAATGAAACATGACAACTACTCGTCTCGTAGAAAACAGAAAGGGGCAAAGTAAACGTGTTGTGGAAGTTCAAGGGTTTACTTATTTTATAAATATTTGCCGCAAGAACAGAGCAACAGCATCAGAGTGGCGCAGCGGAAGCGTGGTGGGCCCATAACCCACAGGTCCCAGGATCGAAACCTGGCTCTGATAAAAATGTTGTGTAAATCAGAAGCAAGCTTCCAACACCCACACTTTTTTTTTTGTTACTAATTAATATTTTTAATGCAAATAAAAAAAGAAAAAAAATATTTATATAACATATGTGAAACTACATATACATTATTTCTATATATAGCATTCATTTTAAAAATTGTTACTAAGAATATATGTATATGTGACTTGTAAAATCCACTTGCAACCTTTTGAGCACTATTCATGACTTTAATGTCATAAATTATTCTTTGATACATCATTTTCATGAAAACTCTTATAGCTGGCTGAGGAATTATTGGATGCAAATGTGAATTGTCACAATATTTAGAGTTTTTATATCTAACATTTCATGAAATGTCATTATTTTCAAAGCAACTATTGAAATGGGGCCATGTGTTTCTGACTTTTAAAAATCAGACACCGTGTTGCACTTGCACATAAAGTCCGATAATTTTCGACACCATTTTCTCGATAGCTTCGATAGTTTACTAAAAGCTTTAATTCTAGTCTCGATTGATAAGGTAAGATATGATCTTCATTCTCAACTCCGACCTATACAATGTGGTTCTATGGATGGAAGATTTTGAAAGTGAACTAATGTAAATATGTAACTTAATTAATTAGTCGTGTCTTTTCAAGTAATTGTTTGTCTTAAGAAAAATGTAAGCAAATTTGGATGATTTATCAACAAAAATGATATTTGAGCTGAGGATCTTTCGGAAATAGTCTTTCTATGTCCATGAACTTGTCTACGTACATTTTATCCTTCTCAAACTCCACTTATCAAAATTTCATTGGGTATATTGATAACAAGACAAGGTTGAAATATTAAATATACATGAATATATATTTTCCTTGAGGATTAATATATAGGAGATGTTGAAGTTGAATCTTTGCACATGTTCTAGCTAGGATAATCTATCATTGCAACAAAAGAATTTTGCGGTAATTTTCTATAACAATAATATAATTGTCACAGTATTATATTTAGTGACAATAATATAATTATTTTTATAGTATATCTAACCACGATAATACAATATATGTATTTATAAGTTATAACCAACATATAAATATGGTTAAAAACTTTAGTAATAACTCTGAATGCAATGACATTAGCTTAATTACCATTTAATGTTTTAATATTAAAAAACTTTTATTGACACTAAACGGACAATAGTAACTATTAAATGGAAGGTTAATTCAATTAGTTTCATGCCCATCCAAATGTTTTTATGTAACTTTTTTTCAATGGGATTGGCTCTTTATAGATGGATTGATGAAGCCAAACGATGTGTCTTATGCAATTGAAAACTAGATATTTGGGAATTTAATTTAATTCATGTAATTTACAACTATATATTTTACTTCTTACAATATACTAATGTTCACAGAAAATCTAAAAACATAACTAAATCGAATAATAAAGGGATGTTAGTGTTCATTGTTAAAGAATTAAGGCCATTTTAATCCAAAATTTTAATTTAATTCGTGTCTTTAAGATTAATTTCTTTCTCTGAATTAAACCGTATAAAATGAAATAGTCATAATACAACGTTAATCCATGCCTCTTTTGTGATATTTCCAAGAAAATATCATAATTAAATTTAGTGGTTTATCAATCATGCCGTAATTGGTTACACTTCAATTTTCCTTTTTTTTTTTGTTCAATCTTTTCTTTCCACAACTCAAAATTCTATATCAAATCAATTATCAATCAGGACAAATAATAATAGAAATTATGGTAGCTAGTTTATGTCAAATCATATTGGGATACGTAATAACGAAAGTGACTTAAAGATAATTTGATCTAAGGTGGCTAACAAACCATAAGCAATCTATTACTCATACTATTTTTGAAGTTAGATTGAAACTAGTTACAAAAATCTCGTCAGGAGTCAATTTTTCATATGAGTATTCGGTATATGTATTAGTCTATGGAAGAGTGAGAGCTTAAAGAACCAAGCCCCTATCAAATAAATATTAGCATATTGACTCACTTTCATCTCATAAATTTGATAGATCTTTTGAAGAACTGATCGAGTCCAACAAGAAAAGGAAGGACACTTCAGCACTAGCGGGCTAAGTCCATCCTCTCTCTTAATCTCAATTCATTTTGGACCAGGAAAATCTACTCTTTTGCCGGGGCTAGAATTAAAGAAAGACTATATCTACGGCCGAATTATACATGAGTTCAATATTAATTCATAAATTTATTTGTTATGTGATATTTATTAAATGACATTAAATTATCTCATTAAGAATAAAATAAGAACTTGATAAATATTATTAATATTGATCAAATTTAAGTGATATTGATTAAATAATAAAATATATTATAATTTATATGATAATAAATTATCTTTTTTTCGTATAAATTTAATATGAAGAGACATATCAAGATGTCCATTATTCTAACTGTCTCTCAAGTAATAAGAGAAAATTTATGCGCCAAGTGTTTGGACAAGAATTAAGTAATATTTGAAAGAAAAAAAAGGAGAAGATATTTTGAGTTAAATCGAAATAATGAACTTGAAAATAAAGTTTGTGTAATTAGAAAAATATTGAAGTTTGTGAGGTAAGATGTTCTTTTACTTGAAAAATAATTTAATTTGGAGGGAAAAATTGGCATTGGCAATTTGGCATAATGTAGCAATATAACCAAACTACTTTTTAGAAAAATTATTATGTCCAAATGGCCCCTAAAGGAAGTTTGAATAGGAAACAAGTGGTCCCTAATTAAGCTAATCACTATCATTAAGGTTGGAGCTAAAGAGAAAGTTCGGGGCTCGGTATAATCTAGTAACTTTAGTTAAAATTTTGTATTTGTATTACGAATTCACTTAGGCCTCAGTTATTCGCAGTAAAATTAGGTGTCTAAGATATTTGAATGCACATATGGATGATTATAATGTTGTTTATACTTAGTCTGAACAATTGATGATTAAGATTTTTTTTCAACATCAGAATATACATAATATATTTATTTTTAAAACATAATATATATAATTTAAATAAAATAGTTAAATATTAGAATATATATAGACATATTTAATGTGATAAAATCATAATTTGATTAAAAAAATATTTACATTTGCTAATGATGGTGATAGTGATAGTTGGTGCTTTTGGCAAGTAATGGTTGTAATGATAGTAGTGGTTGTAATAGTGGAGTATTTACTTGGTATAGCTAGTCGCTAGCGTTGGTGATGCTGTTGAAGAACATGCATGTGGTGATTGACGATATAGTGTTGGCGAGGATAATGCTAGTCGATTGTAATGTTAGAGGTGATTGATAATAGGGACATGATTGCAATGGTGGTAGACTATACCATCATTTTCATTGATATGACTAATAATCAGTGACGGCGTATGTGATCGCAATGACTACAACAATGATGGTGATAATAGATATAATTATAATAATGAAAGTAAATAAGTATAGTGACTATTGACCCTGGCAAGGGTGATTAGTTGCGATTCTCGATAACGTGATGTTAAAAATTATTCACATAAAATATCTTTTAAAGATATAAAAGTTTTTAAATGCATGTATATTGCCTGTAATTGTCTAATATATATCTTGAACTCTTTATTTTAATTCAATTTCGCAGATTTTTTCCCCCAATTATGTGTGTACTTTTTGTATAGATGGGAAAAATACGAAAAAAAAATACTCAAGTAAGTTTTTAGTGCTTGAGGCCGACATAGAATTGTCATCTTACCCACCAACTTTGCCAGAAGGGATGGAATTGACACTTCAAATTAAAACCATTTTGAAATATCACTATCAATTTATACAAACACAAGTGATCAATAATGAAAATGATGGAAAATATAAATGAGTTTTAACTTATTTTTCTCACTTTCCTACTAAGGTTTCTTTTTTCTATGCCATCTTTCCTTGCATGCATGTGTAACAACCCAATTTACTAGTGATATTGTCTGCTTTGGGTCTAAGTTCGCACAGTTTTAAAATACGTTACTAATAGGTAAGATTTGTTTACTTATATACACAATACCTCTCATGTGTTTTGCTGATGTGAGACTTCTCATCTTAAGATGAACTGTTAACCCTTTTATGGAATCAGTGTCCCCGCCGAAGGATTGACCTAGATTCAACATTGAGGTTTGTCCAGACTCACCGAGATTAACCTAAACTCAGTTGATTTTCGGCCCACATCGACAAAGCTAACATAGGAGTAACTCTGATACTATCTATAATAATCCAACCTAGTAATATTGTTCGCTTTACGTCTAGGTCTGCACGACTTCAAAATACGTTACTAGTAGGTAAAACTTATTTATTTATATACTTAATATCTCTCCTATGTTTTGTTCAATGTGAGACTTTTCATTTTAAGATGGATTACTACAGCAGGGTTATACTTCTTTAAAGAAAAAGAGGAAGTAGGGGGTGGGGGGGGGAGGGCAGAATACACAAATAAACATTATTCGAGGATCAAAAGTTATTCTTCATACTACTAAATCATTAGTATTTGTTGGTTTAAGATTTTTGTTTTTAATTTATACTCTTTAAATACAGCAAACAACATAATTCGATTAGCTTTTTTAGTAGTGAACACCATCTTTATATATATGATATTGATCAATTTTAAATGTACAAGCCAAAAAATGTAATATTGATTAATTTCAAAAGTACAAGCCAAAATAATTTTCAGTCTGATATTATTATTATCTAAAACAAAATATGCCAATGAATTCTTTCTCTATTCATATAAGAAAATTGAGAAAAGCCACGGTAGGTTGTGATGCACTGGTAGGAGTATTTCACCCTTAACCAGAGGTCTCGGGCTTGAGTCCTGAGAATTGAAAAAATCCTGTTGGGAGCGCCACTCCCAAATGAGCCCTGCAGTGCATGATCTGGATTTAGTCGGGGCTCCATGGGCTCCGGACACCGAGTAAAAATTAAAAAAATAAAAAGAAAATTGAGAAAAGCCAAGGAGAAATTGTTGTTTTTTTCTTTTTTTCTTTTTAAATGGAAGTGGTAATCGAATTATTACCCTAATTTTTAGGCTATCAATTTGAATTACCTGAATAAAAAAATGAAAACTCCTAAAAAAAGAAAAGAATTATTATGCCAAGTTATTTTTAATAATTAAAATAAGCAGGAACATTCCGACAATTTTGTTTGAATAATTTAGCCAAGAATGGATGGTAAGACATCTCCATTATGTCACTGCAACAGGAGCTGGCATCTCACGTGAATCTTCCGACCACATATATATTATTTTCAGTTTGTTTCGTATGAATGAAGTTCAATTAAATTTAAATTCATGTATTATGAAGTTTGAGTATGTCAATTCAATAAAATTTCTTTCGTTCTTAAAGAATTAAGTTCAAAACGAATCATAGAACTACAACCTATATTTATACGACCATATTTAATAATATGAAATTGAGTTAGGTTTAAGACGTAATTCATCGAATCTAATAAATTGCACAACCAAAAACACTACGAGGAGTTGGAAATAGACAAAAAATATATATATATAAAAAGCCAAAACACTAGAAATAGATAGAAATAACACAAATTGCAAAGTCTGCATCTTATTCAAATTTCAAATGAAAGTTTTTATTAATTTTCTTTCACAATTCTTTCTTACGTTTTATTACAACTAAAATTTATTATATTTGATTGAAAAAAAATGCTCACTTTTGACAAATTTCAACAATCAAACTGCTCAAAGGGTAGTTACTTTTATTTATTCATTATATTAAAAATATTTTCTTTTTATTTTTTCTTATTCTTTCTAGAACATTAAAAAAAAGAAAATTTCCTTTTCCAATTTTTTCTGTAAATTTTAAATTATTTCTCAAGTTTATTAAAAACTATACATATATACTAATTAATATAAATATTATAATAACATATATAATTTATTTATTATCTTTAAGAAGTTTATAAATTTTACTATGGACAAAAAAAATGGAATCAGAATTCGGAACACAACGTGACTTTGTCGTGGATTTTGGTAACTGTACCTTCCATATGATTATTAGATGCCAATAATTATTATTTGAGTCATTTCGTATTATTTAGTTTGTATTGACTGAAAGAATAGCTCCAAATTTAAACACTATGCTATTTTATGTAGTTAGTTAATATTAAGCTAGTATAAGAAAAATATAATAATTTTTTTAATTAGTTAAAATGGACAAGTAAAGTAAATTATCTATTCTCGATATAGAGGTCAAGTAAAATAAAACGATGGAAGTACTCCTGATCATTTCATAGGTCCACAATGTGGGTAATAGATAGATCAAAAGTACATATGCAACTATATATAAGACAAGATGACAATAATTAAGTTAAAGAAATGTATATTTGATTGTGTACTTGGGCAAGTAATAGTGTAGTTAATTGTTCATTAATTGTGAAGCACTTTATAGTAACATTTCCTTTGACATGACTAATAAGCATAATCTATATAGAGTTTAAAACAAATCATAACATTAATTGGATTATGTCCATGATGATGAAAATGTACTCGAAGGGGAAAGTAGTCATAATCAAGTTGTGGAGGCCCATAATTATTAAGTAATGAGAATTACATGCAACTACACCTATCAAATTATCTTTTATATCATAGTTAGTCAAAAAAACAAATAATATTAAATCATGTTGGGTTGTTGGTACTTCAATTTTTAAGTTATATTAATCTTCTATATGGTCATGAACTTATAATTTTAACATAGTTGTCTCAAATTATCAATCGTCATTTTCAAAAATAATTATTTTAAATTATTTATTATTCTTAAAATTTAAAATATATTCATTATTTCTTTTCATTTTTTCTTCAATAAGATAATTGATAGAGTAAATATAGATTATATTTTAAGACACAAATAAGGATAAAATGGTCAAAACTTCTTTCTAGTTACTTTAATATGACATGCAAAAGAGAAACCTGGTGTGT
>JAPFFP010000088.1:3052667-3070486 GCA_026153255.1 Solanum medicagineum | reverse complement strand
TTTCTTCACTATACTTCTTTTGATAATTATTTATAATATATAGATTTGTACTTTAAGTTGCACTGGTCTAGACATCAGATAAGTTAACTATGGTATATTTGTTTTGTTGATTGCTAAGTTGAATTGTTATGTCCTCGATGTAGCTGCTATCGGTATTGACCTGACCTTCTTCTTCTTTTCTTAAATAAGGCGACTACAGTTTCTGATGCTAGTTTTGATTGCTACATGTTGTACACAGACCGTGCATGTGGGCAGCCCTGCATTTGGTGCTTCTATGTCTCTGATATTTCTACCTGTCATTTGAGTTATCTTACCTGGATGAAAGTTGTTGTGACAAACACCCATTCCTATCCCTTGACGTTGATCTGCTCAAGAAGTTGTATGTATATTTTGTGAACAGGAAGTAACATTGCATTTGCTACTTCTGTTAATAGCAATCTTTGAAATTTTAGTTATAATCTTTTTCCAAGGAAATAAGCACTTTTAGCTTCCTAGCCCACCAAACACGCAGTACAGGCCGTTTTGATCCTCTAATACTGCAAATGGCATTTCAAAAGAAAGTCCGGTCAAATTTCCACTGTTCACCTCATCGATAGACGATACAGTATCCGACTAATTTGGACTTATGGAGATCATTTTACGGGCTACATTTCCATAATACATGCAGCCACTGTGTTCTATGATTAATCAACCAGTTTCACTCTTCTCTGTAGTTATTATATCTACCTATACAGATAATTTCCTAGTGACATAACCTGGCTGCATCCACTGCAAATTCCTCAAAATGGAGAACTTACGCATTAGGGGAAAAGCAATCAAGATCACCTATCCCCTTTTCTTGGTTCCGCCTGTGACTTGCAATAATAGGTTTTACAACGAAAATTCTGATATTCTTTGATATATGATATGTCCCAAGGAATTGGATAGATAACGTTGGTGGCGGCAGGACAACTAGCTGTCCAACTGTCCATACAGAAAATAAGACATATTGTTAAGAAAGTGGCCCGACTTAACCTTAAAAACTAGCTCATGAGATCAGATGAGCTTTTGCTGAATGAGAACATGACCATAGACATGAAGGGGTGGAGGTCAAGGATTAAGGTAGATGGTTCTTAGATAATCAAGTATTGTCGTATTTCTGATAGTATGATCTAGTTATTGTATAGTGTCAATGTGCATCAATATCTGTTGCTACACCTGTACATTTGCTATTTTTGTCTCCTTTACTTTCTTACTTTCCTGCATGAGTTACATTTTTTAAGCCGAACGTCTATCAGAAACAACTTCTCTACCCAGAAAGGTAGAGGTACGGTCTGCTATATCCTATCCTCTTCAAACCCCATCTGTGGAAATACACTTAGTATGTTATTGTCGAGATCCAAAATCATATAAGATGACAACAGTTTATTTCCCTCAGAGGACACTAAGCATCCCCTTGCATGACCGGGATGAAAATCTTGTTGACGCCAAAGGAACAATAAACGTTGGTAAACGCAAATTTGAGAGAAAAATTTCTTATATTACTTACAAGAATAGATTACAAAACAACTCTCAACCTCACACATTACAGTCTTCTTGCTGTTCTTGGTGATGTTTAATGAAGGAGCTCAGCAGCTCCTTTTATAGGGGAAATTCTACCCCCTTGATGTCATTGATGACATCAATGACAAGGAAAATACAATTCAAACTTTGTTGCTTTGCGGCATTTCTTGAACTGAATTTGCAGCCATAATTGAATAAGCAGCCAGCCATATTTGACAGCAGCCATGCAGCCATTGTTGACCTTCTTATAGGCTGGACTTCTTCAATTCTATTTTGTGCCATACAAAAAATGATCGGTCACTATGTAATGGTAAGGTCTGCGTATGTTCTACAATCTTCGGACACTACTTTGTTAATAAAAAGGGCAATATGACCATCCCAAAAGCAAAAACATTAGATTTAGTAGAATTGGTCAATAATGAGGAAGAGTCTTGACTGAATATCTCCAATTTTCACGATCGATGTATTTACATTAAAACACACCTCGATGCTACTGAGTTGAAACCTATAGTAATGAAATCGCTAAATGTATATTATGTCTTGTTTTAATCATTCGAAAAATAATTAAATTGATTTGATTTTAATGATTTGATCGATAAGCGACCTGAAGCCCCTATAGAAACGAAGTTCTGAAATCATATGTGGATTTTTCTGAATGTATCAAAAATGAACTTATATCTTGTAATTATAGCTAATATCCATATGATTCGGTTGAAATAGTGTGTGCAACCAAAATTTTCGTCTACGCATATCACACCCCACTAGGATGCAATCCTTTCTCGAACCTTATGC
Organism: Solanum medicagineum; assembly: GCA_026153255.1. Lineage (NCBI taxonomy): Eukaryota > Viridiplantae > Streptophyta > Magnoliopsida > Solanales > Solanaceae > Solanum > Solanum medicagineum. The sequence goes on along the minus strand of JAPFFP010000088.1, from coordinate 3,068,152 downwards.
GGACGTGATATGCATTTCACACCCCACTAGAACTTTTATGCATTTTTCGCCTTAATAACACAACTAATTAAGGCATCCTTCCACTCTTGTCCTTGTGGTTTTTATTTTTCCCTTGCCATTAGAGTTTTTTCACACTTCTCACTAGTTTCTCCCTTGAGCAATGAGTTTTCCCATAATAAGTCTTTGTATTGTTCTTATACTAGCTGGAGCTGCTACAAGAACCTGATTATTTGTTCGTGTTAGGGGGAGACTAGTTTCTTTCAAGTGTGAAGCCTTAATAAAAATGATCAATCCAATATCGAAACCGAACACTCAAAACTGTCTTGCTAGGAAATATTGTTTGTGCGTGCAGCTTAACACAAAAGATTCCATATACTTACTGATTAGATAATCTGGAATCAGTCATTAACAATGGGCTCTTGATTTTTATTAAAAACACGATATGCCATCCTTGTTCTTTTCTTCTGTTGTACACATGATTGAACTTATATTATAAGAGGTTTTACTTTTCTTAGTCAAGGGCAAAGAAGTCGCTAAACTTTTGAAGGGTAATTTCATAAATAAACTTTCAACAACGGGACTTAATTCCTTCTTTGTCCAAAATCAAAGCAGTCCCAACCAAAGCCATTTAGGAGAAGGAGTTATACAACAACAAACAACAACGATATACCCCTGTGCCTCAAAAGGCTCCCGCTCATTGCGGGGTGAGAGGGGGTCGGATGTACGCAGCCTAACCCTATGTTTAAAAACATAAAGCGACGGTTTCCAAATGACCCATGAGGAGCGTCTAAAATTGCATTGACTAACTGCTACTTCACAAATGAAAGAAGCGCAGACAGTTTAAAGAGTCATTTTGCTTTATTCCATCATATTCCAAAGCCAAAAAATAGTCAATCTTTGGCTCCATCCGAGATTGATGGAAAAGGAGAAGGAGTTATAGTTTGATTGAATTATAAATTTATTAAAGTGCAGGTGACAGACATAAAAAATAAATCCTAATTTGCACAGAAGTAGATATTCTAAGTACAAAGGAATTGGGAAGTATTGGTAAATTCTTTGCCTATTTATATGGACTCATATTGCACCCTCATTATTCATATTGTTCAGGATAAATAATTTCTTATTAATCCCTTCTCATCTCAAGTTATTTTAATTTCTTTTGAAACATGTCGATAAGTGGCACTTTATTATGTGTGTTTCTGCTGTTAGGTATAGGCACCATTATTGGTACGGCTCCGGCTCCAACCACTTCATGCATCAAAGTGGACGGTTGTGCATTAGATTTAATCACTTTTGTTTTCAAGCGGAAAATTTTACTATCCACGCCATGTTACCAAGCTCTGGCTCCAACCTCTTCTTGCATCAAGGTGAAGGGGTGTACCATTTTTCCTTGGCAAAGTGAGAAAGTATTCAAATGAATCCTTGTGGAAGTTCTCGACCCAACTTTCCACCAAATCTCAAAAAATTGACATTGACCACAAGGACCATGTTTTGGTTGCAAAAAGGTATTGCAATGCTTCCAAACCTTCAGGTACTCAAGGTGGTAGCAGTATTTTTCTCAAAGGCAGAATGGAAAGTGACGAGTAACATGTTCCATCAACTCAAAGTTTTGAAAGTAGTAGATTGTCCCTGTTTTAAAAAATGGAACGTCTCTGATTATGTCTTCCCTTGCCTTGAACACTTGGTGTTGAAAAGATGTCGATATCTCGAGGCAAACCCTTCTCACTTCGGAGACATCACATCTCTGTTGGGGAATATCAGGCGATAGCAGAAGCGTGATAAGGATCGGGATTGATATGGAAAAGTATCAATAAATTGGGCAAGATAATAAATGGAGACACAGATTTAACGTGGTTCACCCAAAAAATAGGCTACATCCACGGACGACAAGGAGCAAAATATCACTATAATAAAGAAGTGTACAACAAAACCTCACTTGGCCTAAGGTTATAATTTTGTGTATCACTCAGTGATATAAAAGAAATATTACAATACTCACAAAAAATACACAATGTGTATCTCACAGAATTCTGTGGCTCTCTCTACATTTTTCTCTCCTCCTTGTGTGTTTATTAGGAGCAATATGCTCCTATATTTATAGGTGTTGGTAGTCACCATTTTTGACCAAAACAAGAGTTGGTGGCCAACCATTCCACCAACCTTGGTAGTTGTTGAAAACATTTTGCAAGAAGTTGGCAACTTTGAATATGTTGTCAATTTTGAATTAATTGTGGGCTGCTGTTTGATAATTGTATGTGGGAGGCGTTTGCATCCCAACAATCTCTAATGTCCATTGAGGTAAAGTCATACAAAGAATCGCTTGTCGAGTCAGCCATGGCCATCAGGGAAACACACGTTGAAGAGATTCAGAATTATGATTTCAAGGTCTTCATCCACAAGTAGAAATATGATGCCCCAGTCCTCAAACACCATCTCGATTTTGTTATCAGGTATGATTTTTGTCCAATGAAAACTGAAGTTTGGCGTACTTCATTGTATACGTGCCTATAGTGTATTCGTTTTGACACCTTGTCTAAAGATTCAATCTTAGTCACTTGCTTGTTCAAGATAGTTGTTCTATTGCACATTGTGCTATTGCTTATCTTAAAACGTGTCGTTTTGCCTTCACAGTAGATCATCATTCCAGAAATAGGACATCCCTCTTTCCCAAAGAATGTGGTAAAGGACGTGATGGATAGTTAGAATGCAGAAGTTTCTGACCAACCACAGAAGTGTCAAAAACATCGAGAGTTCAAATTCCAGTAGAGACAAATGCGAGACGATTCTTTTCTCACCTGTCCAAGCCTTAATGGATCGATTTACCTGCTAATTGTGCTAGTGAAAGTTAGAAAGTACCTGGTGGAATAGTCAAGCTAGTGCAAGTAGGCCCTAAACTACTGTTATCATATAAAAAGGGCTTTACAAGAGCCACAGACACCTACGACATTGTTAACATAGGTGATTTTGGTGACACCGTCAATTAAACCGAGTATAGACTCTCCAAGTTGTTTGTAGCATACAGACTGTTGTTATACATGCTGACTCTTAGGAGTTTGAGGTATGCAAACTGCAAAATGGATGTGAGCTTCCAACAAATAAATATATTAATTTCCCGTTTAAATATATTAATTTCCAGTTGATTATGTTTTCTACCAACAACAACGAGGATAATATGTCTAGTGTTATTACACAAATGAGGTCTGGGAAGGTAGAGTCTACTTAGGCATTTTCTTACCTCAGAAGATACAGAGATTGTTTCCAGATTTTCTAATAGTATATATTTTAACCAAAGTCTGTATACTTTTTTGTTATAATCCCAAACAGGGTGTATGTTTTTGGATGGTTTTGGTCCCTAGCTTACTGAAGATATTTGGCTATTTAGGGAAGGTACGGTGAAAAAGTATTTTCTAATTTTCTCATGTTTTATTGGTAAAATAATTTTTTTAGCAGTAAAAAGAAGTTTTCCAAAAAAATTTAAAAAATGACTTCCCGAGTTAACGAAGGAAAATAAGTTCCACAAGTTTCATTCTGCATTAATTGTTTTCTGCCCACCCACCAATACACTTCATATTCGACTCCATAAAGTGACATTTCACATTAGTTTTCGAATTGTCTGTGTTATACTGTACGTCCATCTTTACTTATCTATTATATTATTTTATGATATTTAATAATATTCGTTCAATTTATAAAATCAATGAATAATTTATTACTCTGCATTTATTTTATCCTTTTTATTAAGTATTATATAATTTTTAATGTTTAGATAACTTATATTTAATAAAGATGATTTGATAAAATTATTTTTATGTTTTATTATTTTTTAATTCATGCGTAAATAATATTTTTGACAAAATATTTGACTTTTGAGTGAATCTTCACACGGAGATGAAATGGAAGTTCCTATTTTTTCGGTGCCTCGATTTTCGTGAAGCATAAGATGCTTCTTGAAAAGAAAATTTTTACTCTTTACTGTTTTCAATCACTACTATCCATAATTCACTCTTTTTTTCCACTTACCTTTTTGACTCCTTTCTGTACTAAAAAGTCCATGCATTTACACTGTCAATTGAGAATGGTTGTCTTTTTTTAACACTTAAAAATTTGACGCAATTATTAATTTTGTTTTCAAATTTATTAATAATTTTAAAACTATTCATTTATTTAACGAACTGAATCTAAATAATGCATCTTAACCTACCGCACATGACATAGGACGTAGTCGCAAATCCTTGTAGAAGCGTGTATGGCATGAGAAGGAGTATATTTAAGTTCAGTTATTCAAGTAGAGGGGTATTTTTAAGGTTCTCAAGTCGGAACAATAATTCACATTTCAACAATTCTGTCTTTTTCTTTCACTTCATCTTCTAATTGATAGCCTCTTCTCCCCTATACTAATGTTTCTTACTAGTTGAGAGTACATTTATCAAAAATGGGCTCAGACAACAATGTTCTTGCTGTAATAGCCAAAAATATTGATGTTCTTGCTTTGTAAGTATTATATTCTCATTCTCCATCTATATATATTCTACAAACAATAATCACACATTTTTTTGTTCTTGTTGAGTAACTTTATTCTAAGTTGCTCAGACTTTATAAAAATGTTACTGGAAACACTGTTGAATCCTTTAGAACATACACTATTTTTTGAGGATCTGACTTGCACCTGATATTTTTGAAGAGTCTAAGCAACGTAGACTTTATTTAGTCGCTAAAGATTCAACTTCTTTTTTTTGACATTATTTATTTTCTGTTTCTCCAGGCCTCTTGTCTCTCTTGTTTATCCACTGTAAGTTACAAAGCTTTTCTTGATATCTATAGTAAAGTTTATAGGGGTGTAATTTTATTTTTTTATTTTTTTTGTATTTTTTCCTTTAGGTAACTGAATTTAGTACCCCCTTTTTAATGTGTGCAAATCATTTTAATTAATTAATGTGGAACAATTTTGCAGGTATGCATCTATTAAGGCAATAGAAACAAAGTCTCGTGCAGATGATAGGCAATGGCTTACATATTGGGTTCTTTATTCTTTGATTACTCTCTTTGAACTTAGTTTTTCTAAGGTCATTGAATGGTAAGATTCATATTTCCAACTTTCACTTTTTAGTTTAATTAAATTCTGTCCGACAATAGTTATTCGAAGGAGAGCCTTGGAATAACCGGTAAAGTTGTTGCGATATAACTAGGAAGTCAAGCCTTGGAAACAGCCTCTTACAGTGGTCAGGTCCTTCCTCAAACCCTGCACATAGAGGGAGTTTTAGTGCACCGAATTTGCTCCTTTTTAGTAGTTGTTCACTATTGACTTAGCAAAGGGATTGAAAAGCAGTAACTTGTGAGGATATATATAATAAATATAATATCTTCAAAAATCTAATAGAGAAATTTTTATAATTAAACCAAAAAAGTTTGGTCTGATTTTAAATCAATCAACATTTTTATTTGTACAAACTTTACAAATATTTTGAACTATAAAATATTTGTAAGTAAACTTCTAGCGTAGATTGTTGGTAAAAGTAACTTAAATATTGCTTCAAAATTGTACGTCCAAACAAAATTTCTTATAATTATTTCAATATTCTTGTTAGAATTTTTGACTCTATAACTGTCTTTTTATTGATGTTATTATTTGTTTTATAATTCAGGTTTCCAATATGGTCTTATGCAAAGTTAGCTGCAATATGCTGGCTAGTTTTACCTTACTTCAATGGAGCATCTTATGTTTATGAGAATTTCATAAGACCATTTTATAGAAATCCACAAGTTAAAATATGGTATGTTCCTTTGAAGAAGGACATTTTCAGTAAGCCAGATGATGTACTAACTGCTGCTGAAAAATATATTGAAGAACATGGACCACAAGCATTTGAAAGGCTTTTAGCCAAGGTAAATCTATATTTGGTGTTTTCGTAACAGATAACATCTATAACGATTTCTGGAGATATAATGTTAAATAACATGAAAAATGATTTCTGATAATTTATTATAGTGAAATGTTATTATGGAGAGGGTTGACTATATATACTTTTAACCGTGTTGAGCAAAATTTTGTCTATATGTAGATCCAAAAATCTTGAGACAGGATTTCAAAGGATTGGCGGTGTAGTATAGTACTCATTATCCTTTTTATGACATGAATTGATATAGACTTGGTATATGTATACATAAGATTTTATATATATAATATCGAGTCGGAAGAAGTAGATGTGTTCGCGATTATTGTAAAAGTTGTATTCATCAGGTTGATTTCTCATCTTATCTCAAAAAAGTCATATTTTCTTCTTGATTTCAACTTTCTTGAACAAAAAAAGTGACTTTCTAAGACAGTAATTATTAGTTGATCGAACATCTGAGTAATCTAACTCTACCTCTGCCCCTCCCATCCCCCTTCCATCTCTGTGTTTTTTAATTAAATTTTCTAGCTCAAAGGCTCCTTTTATTAAAAAAATAAACAAATTAAAATTACAATAAGTATAATTATTAATCAGACAACTACGGCCCACAACTAAAATTTTCAACCCAACCCACTAAATCTATAGATAATTCCTTCATGTCCCATTTCTAGACTCTTCAGTTGCCTTCCATCGTCTCAATAGCTTCAAGCTTCTGGAGAACTCTTCTTCTTTTTTTTTTTAATGGTATGCATTGGGTTCTTCCCCTTCCATCTCATTAATTCTCCAAACATGGTCTTAAATAGGAATTTTAGTGTGAGTAATTGTTGTATAACATGCATTCTTTTTTCTTACTTTGAGTCTAATGGTGAGTATGTAATTTGATTTAGCAGGCTGATAGAGATGCAAGAAGCAGGAGGAACAACTACATGACCTTTGATGATGATTATCGATATTAACTTCTCTTTAAATTACTTCTTAATTAGTTATGTGTGTTACTTTAATGAACTATGTTTGGATAATCCTTGAGTTTAATTTCCACTCTGTAAGAATATTTGATTTGCTATGTTACTACTTGAAACATGAGATGAGACTTAAGTTCCTTTGTCTTTTTGCTTTTATTTTTATTTTTTTATAGAAAAGAAACAATGACATTATTTTTTAGGGAAAATGATGAGTTTTTTTTTTTTTTTATAAAAAGAGAAAAAGAATTGGACTTTTTGGTCCAATAACAATACAAAGCACATATATATAACAAAAGAAACAAATTTCATGGTAAGCTTATTAAAAATATATTTATTATACTTAGAGCAGAGCCATTGTATGCTTAATTCTGGGTTCATCTGAACCCCTTTCAGTGAAACATTTACTATTTATACATGATTGAAATTATTTATTAGCTATATATAATATCTAATCGCCTTTAACAAGTTTTCAGATTTTGAACCCCTTTAACTGAAATTCTCGTTCTGTCACTATCGAATACATGAACAATAATTTCAAGCCTAGGCATGAGGAAGGTGATGCCTGCACATTCAACCTTATCAATATAAAGATTATTTTCGATAAATTCTTAAAATCAAATATGTAAGCTAAATTTTGTATTAATGCTCAAAATCTGAATTTATGAATGGAAAAATATAAGAATCCCATATTCCTTATTTCAAACAATACATTTGAAAAATAAAGATTCTAAGGAAATAATAGAATTTTTTTTCCCTAGAAAAAGACAAAAAGGACTTTTAGTTTCTTTTTCTTTTTGACGAAGAGTCAAGGATGTGTGATTAAAGGAAAGATATTTAAATTTAAATTAATGTATTAGAATTCTTCTTTTTGACTAGTTGAGCATCTCAAACTTACCTACATACTCTAATACACAATTTTTAAAAAAATATTTAAATTTTATAATATTAAATTAATTATAAATAATATAATCTTAAAATCTTAAATATCAGTTAAAATTTTAAATTAAAAAATTATAAAACTTTTTAAAATAATGTAAGACAAACTGTTAATATATATGCATTTTATTATTAAAATAAAATATTAAGTATTACACCTACAAACAAATGGACCAGAAAAATATATAGTAGTATTTCCTCCGTCCTATTTCACCTGTCATATTGTTTTTTCGAAAGTCAATTTGATTAATTTTAAAGCTAAATTAGATTAAACTAATTGATATTTTAAAATAAATATTTAGATATTCAAAAAACAATAAGAAAATTATTATTGATTGTAAATTTTTTAATATTAATATGATTAAAAAAAATACATCTTAAAATGTTTTAGTCAAAATTTATATAGTTTGATCCTAAAAATAAATTACGCGGATTAAAAAACATATACTAGTTAATTAGCTAACATAGCTATAGTTTGAATTAATTACAGTCCGCGGCAAACATCTAGCTGTAATTACAGTTTGCATTTTGTATAGTTTACGCGATTTATACACACATTGTGCGCGATTATACAAAAAATTTATGTGTAAATCAAATTATATATCGAAATATACAAACACTGTAAATTGTATAGCGAATTATACAAACGTCGTACACAAATTACATAGTGAGATATACAAACGTTATACGAAAATCATAAATTGTATAACGAATTATACAAATATATATAATTACTACACGAATCATACAAATATTGTTATAGCTATAATTACAAAATGTATGAAATATAATTAGATTTTATACATATGTTATTTATAAAATTTACTTAAGTGAAAACTATAACAACTAAAATGGAACCGCAAGGGCGGTAGTAGTACTTTTGGCCTTATTAGTCAAAAAGACAAAACCAATCATCCATCGTGGAGTCCAAGGTTATGTACAACTTTGTCGGGTTGCTGACATGGATAAAAATTACCAGATAATAGGAACGATAATAATTACTTAATAATTAAAAAACAGAGATCATTGGTACAGACAACACCTAATAGAACATTAAGGGAAGCACGTAGGAATTCTGATTCCTTAATTTTGTTATAATTTTACTAATATGGGTTTGTAAAAACCCCTTTTTTTCCAAGATTGAAACAATAAAGGTTTCGATTTCAAGAATTCATTTTTCTTTCTTAATGTTCAAAATACATTCATTGTTTTGCATGTTTGTATCCATTTCTTGAGCTCCCAAAAAATTTTTGGCTCATCACATAATAATATCAACAATCACCTCAAATTTTCAAGAGAAAAAGAGGTAAAAATTTGACCTTTTTTGTGATAAAATGTGACCCTTTTTGTTTAATTGCATTTCTGGGATATATGCAAGTTTTCTTGATTTTTTTGGGTATTGTGAAAAAATGGTGACTCATTAGGGATTTTTTTAATCTTGTTTTAGGAACTGATTTCAGCTGCTGGAGAGTTGAATGTTGATTGTTTTTATGTGTGAAAAAGGGATTGTTTTGTTGAGGATTTTAAAGAGTTGTACATACAATGGGATAGATGAAGGAATTTGGTGTTGTATTTGGAGCTGAGGGGATTGGTTTTTGTGTTTGTTCATGGGGTATACTTCTAGGGGGAGAACTTTTCCCTGTTGTTTTTCAGATGGGTTTTGGTTCAACAGCTGGGGGTTTTCACCTAATAGTATTACCACTTGAATGGCTGATTTCCAAAGGTCTAGTCTTACTGATAGGGACATTGATCAGGTACTTATTCTCCTTCCATTTTTCTCATTGGACAAATCACTATAGACATTCTTTATGTTGCTCGGACTCTTCAAAAATACTGTCATGTGTGTGTCGCATCCTCCAAAAGCTGTGTTTTTGGAGGCATGTAAGGCCAGGGGTTTCATCTGAATGTTCTTCATTAGAAAATTACATTGTTTATATATGGTTAAAATTATTTTTTATCTATATATAGTAGATGTTGAAATCCCTCGTTTGGCTTCTTCTTATGTGTACTTCTTCATGTTTTGAGGCTCCTCCGTGGAAATCCTAGCTTTGCCACTATTGACATGGGTATGGCAACATCCTCTATGTTGCTCGGACTCTTCAAAAATACTGTCAGGTGTATGTAGAATCCTCCAAAAGTTATGCATTTTGGAGGCACATAATGCCAAGGGGTTCATTTGAATGTTCTTCAGCAGAAAATTACTTTGGTTTACCCATTGTTAAAATTGTTTTTTATCTATATATATATAGTAGATGTTGAAACCCCCCGTATGGCTTCTTCGTGTGGTGTACTTCTTCATGTTTTGAAGCTCCTCCGTGAAAATCTTAGCTTTCTATAATTCTATAATTTGGATTAAGTTTATTGTTGGATGAACTGCATTGCTGATATTGATCCCAAAAAAAAGACGGTAGGTACAGCTAGGCCGTGAATAGCCAACCATCGTACTGTAAAAATTGGATATGTTCGATCTATAGTCATTAGGGCCTCCTAGACATGGGTATGGCAGCATTTTTGGATGGTCCGAGCAACATATCTATAGAGTATATTATGAGGTTCTTGATTTAATGAATGCATTATTGCCTGCATGAAAATATTGAGCTTACGCTTTCTGCTTTTTGTCTTCTTTCTTGGCTTTGTTTCATTTGAAGGCCATTGCAGCACTTAAGAAAGGAGCTAATCTGCTGAAGTACGGGCGCAGAGGAAAACCCAAGTTTTGTCCTTTTCGCCTTTCTAATGTGAGTTTCTTTAATTAGGTATCTCATTTTTTAGGATAGTATTTCCATGTGCAGTCATGGGATTCACAAAATCAAAGTTGGAGTACAGTATCTACGGCTTTTTGTTCTTAATATCTGTAATATGGTAACAGTCACACAAAAAATGCTTTGAAATCCTTGATCTCTCAAAATCTGGATATTAAGGTTTATTTCTATGCCTTAATTGGCGTAAAATTGAGAACTTTGAAACTAGAGATCACGTCTAGATAGAAAATATGTTGTAGGCTATTTTGTCACTGAAGTATTGAGATGCGATAAGTCGCAAAAGGAATAATTCACTTAGATGTTCCTCGCTAGAGTTTCTCAGAGGACGTGGACGAAACAGCAAGAACTGCATTTGGCCGTGCGCATGGTGTTGAAATTCTGTCCTATAACCCTCACAGAAGAAGCTAAAGATTTGAGATTATTCATAGGGAAGGGGGGGAAATTGCACAGAAAACAAACATTAAAAAGAACTCACCAACAGAAGAACAAAGTGGAAAAGTGAATTTCAATGCTCCGTTATTGTCTATTGGAAACAACCTCTCTACTTCCCAAGGTAAGGGTAAGGTTCCTCAGACCTCAGTTGTGGGATTATACTAAGTATGTTGAAATTGTTTTTTCACAGTGATAAATAACTTAAAAAGTAACATATGATTTTGGTAGAATAATTGTTGTTTCGGTTTTCAGAAAGAGATGCAAATCTATTAATTTTTCTTCAATTAGGAAACAACATGTAAAAGTTGTTGCTATGTGACCAGGAGGTCACAGGTTCAAGCCTTGGAAATGGTCTTTGGCAGAAATACAAGGTAAGGCTGCGCACGGTAGACCCTTGTGGTCGCGCCCTTCCCCGGACCCTGCGCGTAGCAGGAGCTTTAGTGAACCGGGCTTGCCCTTTCTTTTAGGAAACAACATGGGAGGCTTCTTGATTTAGTGTGAGCTCTATTTGAGACAATGAAGTTCCCTGATTATTGAAACTTAAGTTGGACTTCGTGTTATTACATCTTCTCACATGATTCACTTGTTGTTTCTTCCGCTAGCCACTTTGCAATTTGGGGGATTTCTTTAAATATTTTACGTGATCATCGATGCCATTTGGAGAACAAACAATCAGTATGTGACAAGATAACAGAATTTATTGAGATACTAGGGCCAGGAAATATTCAAGAACTAAACTTAATGTTGAATATCCCTTTCATTAAGTACTAATGTTTCCTTTGATTACTTGGAAAATCTGATAAGTTGTGTTTATACCGTTTCACTAAGGGATTTCTTGATGTGTCAGGATGAATCTGCGGTGATATGGTACCATGACAAAGAAGAAAAACAGCTTGAACTGAGTCAAGTATCAAGGATTATTCCTGGACAGAGAACTGTGAGTTTCGAGTATTCCCACAACTTTCTTCCCTTATAAAGGAAACTTTCTTTCTCAAGTCACCATTTGAATGGAGAGTTGCAGGTTTTACTCTTTTAGAGAAGATGGACTAAATTTTCTGATCATTGATCAATAATAGTTTCTGCATCAAGTTTTTGATTGTGATCTATGATTGAATTGTTAAATGACTTTACACTTTATAGTTCTCTAGGGCTTTGCTATTCTTACATTTTTTTAAATCTCGATCCTTTTCTATGTGATAAAATATTTTCCTTTCTCTTGTGCTAGACCTTTAGTTTCAAGTGGCTGACCAAAACAGTGGTAATTTTTTCCTCCTCAGGCAATATTCCAGCGGTATCCTCGACCTGAAAAGGAGTATCAGTCATTTTCTCTTATCTGTAACGACCGATCTTTGGACTTGGTAGGTTTCTGATTTGTCTTCTCAATGAAAATAAGTGCTCATTCCAGTCGTGAAAAATGACATTTTAATATTTACAGCAGTCCTAACAATAATCTAGAACTGTGATAATTCTGTGTAGATCTGTAAAGACAAGGATGAAGCTGAGGTTTGGATTACTGGGTTGAAAGCAATAATTACTCGGGGACGCTCTCGCAAAGCAAAAAATGATGCTAGAAGTGAAACCGTGTTTTCTGATAGTCCACTTGGTCAACGAGTCACCACATCAACTTCATCTATTGTATGTTGGCATTTTGTTGTACCTTCAGTTGTGTGTGTTCATTTTTTCACCCTCCAACTGATTTGAATGTTGTATGACCATCTTTTTGCCTCAGGATCAAGGAGACAATCAGAGAACTGAGGGTCTACCTCAGAGCAGGCTTGGAAAAGCCTATGCTGACATTATTCAATACACTGCTGCTGGCAAGAGTCCTACATTTGCTGAAACAAGTTCCGTTAGTCTTAGCTCGTTGTCTGCTGGAGCAGTTGACAACTCAAATGCTAGAAATTCTACAGCTGATACATTTCGAGTCAGTTTATCCAGTGCTCTAAGTTCATCCAGCCAGGGTTCTTGCCTTGAAGACTTTGATAACCTTGGAGATGTCTTCATTTGGGGAGAAGGCACTGGCAATGGGCTATTGGGTGGTGGCAAGCACAGAATTGGCAAATCATCTAGCACAAGGATTAATTCTTATATTCCCAAATCACTAGAGTCAAGTGTCGTACTTGACGTTCAGAGTATTGCCTGTGGCAATAGGCATGCTATGTTAGTCACAAAACAAGGAGAGGCGTTCAGCTGGGGAGAAGAGGCAGGGGGCAGGCTGGGTCATGGGAGGGAAACAGATATTTCACATCCCAAGCTTATCAAAAGTTTCAAAGGAATGAATATTGAGGTGATTGCATGTGGGGAATATCATTCATGTGCTGTTACATCCTCTGGTGATCTATACACTTGGGGTGATGGTGCTAAAAGTCCGGGTCTGCTTGGACACAGAAACGAAGTTAGTCACTGGATTCCAAAGCAAGTATGTGGCCTCATGGAAAGCTTAAGAGTGTCTCATGTCTCCTGTGGGCCTTGGCATACAGCTCTCATAACATCTGCTGGCCGCTTGTTTACATTTGGAGATGGAACTTTTGGTGCATTGGGTCACGGAGATCGTTCTGTATGTATTACTCCTAGGGAGGTAGAAACTCTCAAAGGATTGAAGACACTCAAGGTTGCTTGTGGTGTTTGGCACACTGCTGCTATAGTTGAACTAATGAGGGGATTGGATTCTGGACCATCTGATGCTCCATCTGGAACACTATTCACCTGGGGGGATGGCGATAAAGGGCGACTAGGACACAGTGACAATAAACCCAGACTAGCTCCTGAGGGCATAGCTGCATTGGTTGACAAAAGTTTCAGTCAGGTAGCCTGTGGCTATGCCATGACTGTTGCTTTGACAACTGCAGGCCGAGTATATACAATGGGTAGTAATGTTTATGGCCAGCTTGGTTGCCCTCTAGCTAATGGAAAGTCTCCAATTTGCGTAGAAGATAATATAGCTGACAGTATTGTGGAGGAAATTTCTTGTGGTTCACACCATGTTGCAGTTTTGACTTCCAAAGCAGAAGTTTATACATGGGGAAAGGGTGAAAACGGACAACTTGGTCATGGAGACTTTGAGAATAAATGTACACCTACTCTAATAGATATTTTGAGGGATAAACAAGTTAAGAGAATAGTGTGTGGCTCAAATTTTAGTGCTGCTATTTGTGTCCACAATTGGGCATTAACTGCAGATAATTCTGTATGCTTTGGATGTCGTATGCCTTTCACTTTCAGAAGAAAACGTCACAATTGTTACAATTGTGGGTTTGTCTTTTGCAAAGCATGCAGCAGCAAAAAGTCACTTAAAGCATCATTAGCCCCAAGCACAAACAAGCCATATCGTGTCTGTGATGATTGTTTTGACAAGTTACAGAAAACAATAGAATCAGAAACTTTTTCCCGAGGTCCAAAAGTCAAAGCTGGAAATGCACTTTATAAGGCAAATGAGCAGACAGATAAAGAGAGCGGGCTTCATGTATTAGTAGGTCAGACTTCCAGACTCTCATCTTCTGACTCGTTCAACCTTGCTCAGGGCAGAATTTCCAGGGTTGATCAATATGAGAACCGTGCATCTTCTTGTCAAAATGAAAATGCTCCAAGGGAAAGCTTTTCCTTATCCAAATCACCAATCAGTACATTTCGAGTTTCAAAAAGTCTCTTCTCAGCTTCTCTTCCAAGTACTAGAGTGGTCTCTCAGTCCACATTTCCTTTGTCAAGAAAGGCCAGTCCATTGTGGCCTGCAATACCAGTTCTATATCCTCCTGTTCGTACAGCTGAAGTAGTTGTAGATAATTTGAAGCCAATTAATGACAGCTTAAGCCAGGAGGTCAAACAATTAAAGGCACAGGTGAGCCAGTAGCTAACTTTTATTTCTTTCTAAAACATTTTACAGCATCGCTGTGGTGCTAAATTCATGCCGAAACTTCTAATTATGTGCTCCTAGAGAAGATTCAAATTATAAAATCCCATACGAGACTGTCGACCAGTTCAATAGAGCATATAACCTTCACAGTTAAAACTGATCTTTCCATGTTACCAATATGTGTGTTTGCATGCGGAAACAGACTCTCTACCTTCACAAGGAAGGGGAAAGGTCCGCATACACACCACCTTCCCGAGACCCCACTTGTGTGTTCTTATGTTGTTGTCATACACATTATATCGATTTTGGGCGCCACAAGATTAGGTTCCTTAAATCATTGATGTTTTTTATCATAAGCTTAAACGATTAATATTTTTGGTTACTTCTATCTAGAATCTGTGTTAAGTTACTCAGGTATTTCAGACCTTATTTTAACTCGATACTTCATCCAATCTCAGTTCACTGAGTTTCATGTCTGTCTACCCTTTCGACCAATTTTGACTAGTATACCCTTGCCTCTTCCATCCCATATACCATTCTTGAGAAATTGAAAGTGTTATGGAATTATTCATTGTCTATTTGCCAATATATTTCCAGCATGTTATATGTTCCTACAATTCTATAGTCTTGAGTTCAGCTCTTCTTAGGAAAGGTA
>JAPFFP010000088.1:3040600-3051566 GCA_026153255.1 Solanum medicagineum | reverse complement strand
AAACACGTAATCAAGTCTCTGACTGCCCAGGTTAGATTATCTTTATATTCAGACGTTTAATCTCCAATATTTGCATATTTATTGCACGTAAAGTAACTATTTTAGCTTTCCATAGCTTCATAATCCCATATGCCCAAATCAAACTTTGCTTTGCGCACGGCAAATATTTGTATCTATTTACTCATCAGTTGCACTGATTCTCTTTCTGTTAGCAGTTACTGGAGCTCGTTCCAACATGTGAACTCAACCTATTAGTTTGGATATTGTAATGTGCATGTTATTCATTCAATAGTATATTCTGCTTATCTCTGTATTGATGTGACATGAATTTACATGGTACATACTTACATATGCATGACCGATAAGGTTCTCATTATACATCCTTTAGCTATTTGTGGTTCTCAGAAAGCGGTCAGAGTATGTAAGTATGTCTTCTGTGTTCTTGTTTATTTAGTTATATCTCATATTTTCTAGTCATAGCATAAACTCGCCACATAAAATTAATCGCTTTCTTTGTAATCTTAATTAGCTCATGAGTAACAAGTAGTACAAATTGCTGTAAGATGGTTTAGTTGCAAAAAATCATCTCTTTACAACTCTCAGAGGGTAAAATTTTAATGATAGTTGAGAAGACTAAGAGGTGGAGGACTCCAAAGTTGAAGAAATTATGGTGTGAAAACATGTCCCATTTTCGGTTAGTCCAATATCTTGGAAAACATTTTCTTTAGGAAAACAAGTTGCTTAAAATGAGAAAAATGACTTCCCTATAGCAGAAATACGGAGAACAATCTAAATTGACATTCTACATTGATTATGTTCTCCTGCCCCACCAAGCACACCCCCTACTCCCACACCTACCTCCCGTAGTATTTGTCTAGATTATATATAAATGCTTTGCAGATAATACTTTTTCTCACATACCGAACAAGAAAATAAGTAAGAAACCGCTCATTTTCCTACAAAATATTTCCATAGAAAACATCTTCCTTCATACTTAACAAATGGAATAAAAAGTCTTCTAGTCTTATCACTCAATTACAATTTGGTTTTGCAAGTAAAACTTGCCTCAGTTGTCAACAAAGCTAGTACTTAGAATTTTCAAGTTAAGTGAAAAATTGAAAATTCTGGTGATGCAGGATATTCGTACTACTCGGAATTTTGATCATCTCCTTGCTCGTCTCAACTATGTTACATGTCCTTGCATCCATCCCCCATCCTCTCTTCTAATGCTATCTACTGATACCTGTTTATCTGCTTATTCCTTCGAGAATGGAAGAGCGTGTAGGATTTTCCTGATGTGCATTATTAGTTTATTACTGTGACCTGTATTCTAATGGCATGGATAATCTAATTTTCTACAGCTGAAGGAGGTAACTGAAAGGCTCCCAGAAGAGCAGACATCCACCAGCAATTTAGATTTTAATGTTGAACAAACATCATTTAACCGTCCCCGTCCTTCTAATGGTAGATGTGTAACCACCACAACCCTAACTGAGTGCAGTGGTAGTTCTAACACTGTCGTCTCAGCCAAGAAGTCTAGAGGGCAGAAGCCAGAGCGCATGTTACAAGTTGAACCAGGCGTGTACCTATATCTTATTTCCTTACCTGATGGAGGCAATGAATTGAAACGAGTTCGTTTCAGGTACTTGTCCTTTTACCTATTTCATCTTTTACATGGAATAATCATGTAATGCTCTGATCAATAGCTTCAAATTGCTGGAAATGAGCATTTAATGGGGTGATTTGAGCTGAAAATATTTGCAAAAGTTGTTCAGTTATCACTTAATTTGTTGCTCAGACATTTCGATATTTCTTCTGCCTCACTTTAGTTTCCACCAGAATGACAAAAGAGGCTAAATATCTTTCCTGTTGTCAATTTCGAACTAATATATATGCTTGTTGCCCCAAAGTGGTCATGCTAGATGGCTTAATGAAAGCCTTTGAATTGCAGTCGTGCTTGGATTCAACTGTTTCTTTATCCAAAAACTGCATTCCATTGAAAAGTTCCGTTTGCCTTGTTCATAAACTATGAATCCAAGCACGACTACGATTCCAAAAAATATCCAAATAGATGGAATAATACTCTCCATACCTACCGTTACTGAAAAATGTCATCAGAGATCAAACAAAGACTACATGAAACATAAATCACAATAATATGTGCTTTATTTCTTACTTTGCTTCGACTTGAATCATAGTTAGTGGTTTATATCATCATATCATCATGTGTTTACTTGAATCTTGTGCTTTCCTTACAGCCGTAGATGCTTCTCAGAGGATGCGGCAGAAAAGTGGTGGAACGAAAATGGACAAAAAATCTGTGAGAAGTACAACATCACACCAGATCATGTCTAATAGTAGCTCAACAAACAACTAGGCATTTTGTTCTGCAAAAAAGACGCGAAAGAAGGCTGTCCAATGAATTGGTACGATGTTCACTGCTCTTCGCGATGACATTGGAAACTTTATTCTTTTTTGAGCAACTACATTTCTGCATTCAAACTATAACAAGGAGCAGCAGCATCCAGGATCCAGCTGAGATAGACGAAAAGGTTATGGAGAGATTAGAAGAATCTGATATTTAGTTTATATTTTTGACGCGGCTGTCTCTAATTTTTTCGATGATTTCATTTTAACTATAGATAGTTTTCATGTAGCAAAATTAGAGAGCAAAATCAAACAATTTGTAGGTACAGCTTTTCGTTATGAATTTGATACAACAGTCATAGAGTTGCACATTCTTTATGTATATACATCATTATGTTGAAAGTGTTGCTCCAAATGGATCCTGCAGCTCGATATCCAAATATAACTGCACTTTAATATAGATTCCAAACAGCAAAAGTTATAATACATCATACTTTGTATATACACAACAATCAACATCATAATTAATTTGTTATCATTAGAAAAATACACTATTAATTTGTATCAGATTATATATTTATGTATATCATATATTGATATATGAAAAATATACGTTTCTTGATTATTATTTTGATGAACGACTATTTATGTTAGTTTCTCAATAAGGAGGGTTTGGTTGGTTGGTGTGATGGCGTAAAAATAAAGATATGTCATGTGATAATTTTGTTCTGTTTTCTATGTGATTACTTATTTCATTATTTATACTAAAATGATGGAATGAAACAATCTTAAGACTAAATAGTATTCATTACCAAACACAAGGTAAATTACTGAAAAAATCATCTAAATACACATCTTATTTTATCATAATCTCTAAAATTCTCTATCATTAAAAAAATTTTCAAAAATCTCCTTTCAAATGCATCCCTCTCCTCTTGTTAATACATCTCTATCTCCCACTCAGATACATCCCTCTTCTCTCCGATGCACCCCTCCTCTATGTATCTGGATGTCCTATCCTCTCAGATACATCCCCTTTATTATGTATCCGGATGTCTAGTAATGTATTCGGAAGTCTAATGATGTATTTTAAATTTCATAAATTTTAACGAATTTTTGTAATTTAGAAAAGAGTAGAAAGATAATGTAACTCACTCTTAACATTATGGAATTTATGTAAATTATACTAAATTAATCTCATAACATATACTGGAATTATTATCCTTATCTCACCGACTAAATCACACCGACAAAGGCCCAAAAGTACAAATTGGGCCCAACTTATGATTTTGTCACATCCAAACAGTGAGGTGGAAATAAGTAGGAAGTTTGAAAATGAAGGGTTGAAAAAAGTGCCACGATTTGCCACTCTTTTCTTGGAACGTGTGCACTTAGGACCAATCATATTTAGTTGACAAGACATGGAGAGTTTGATTTTTTATTCACACTTTTCTTCATTCTTTTGTTGGTATGTCCTTTGAAAAAAAAGAAAAAGGAAACAAACATGTCATATAAAAATATCACCTACTCATTCCTTGTTGTTCCTTCCTTAATCCAAATTTCCTATTAGGGAAATCTTCAATTTCAAGAATATGAAATTTACGTATTTATTTCCTCATTTTAATTTATATAATATAATTTAATCAAACACAAAATATAAAAAAAATTGTAATATTTCAAAATTATTCTTAAACAAAATATGTTTTTCTATTGAGTTAAGAGTCTTTCATAAAGAGTTGATCTGTCTATATGAGGTAGTGGTAAGATCAGCGTACATTTTACATGGCTCATACTTCACTTGTGAAATTTCACTGAATATGTTTTTCTATTGAGTTAAGAGTCTTTCATAAATAGTCCATCTATCTGTATGAGGTAGTGGTAAGATCAGTGTACATTTACCTGGCTCAGACTTCACTTGTGAGATTTCACTGAATATATTTTTGTTATTATTGTAAAATATGATTTTTGAAAGAATCTCACACATCCACGGACGTCGACAAGTTATAAAAAATAATCAAAAAATCTTATTTGACCACCTTATTTGAAGCAAAGTGAAAATCCATTTCAACATATTTGATGCAAACATAGAAAGCAAAATTAATGAATGGACAAATAAGCAACACCAAAGTTTGTCACACTACAAGATTGGATGAGATGGAAGTAACAATTGCAACTAGGAGAAGAGGTTTACACTTTACCAACCTTTGCATGTATCCTAGACAAGTTCATGTAAGCATTATAGACACTTTTCATTTATAAACTACTTCTTCTCTTCATTTTAAGCGACAATTATTTTTTTTTTTTTTTGGTTTGTTCCAATAAGAATGTTATATTACTTTAATTAAAAATAATTTAATTTTAAAATTTTTATATAAAAATAATTTAATTTTATAATTTTTATGTTACTCTTAATGAAATGATTCTCAGACACACAAATATCTAAGAATAATTTTAGACTAATAGTTTCAAAAGGCTTCTTTTTTTTTTTGAAACGTCGTGCCAAATAATAAGGTAACACATAAAATGGGACGAATAGAGTACTTTTAGACACTTGTGAATGAAACTACGCCTAGTCATAAAATATTACTTACTATAACTTTACTTTGGGCCTGTTTGGAAAGTCACATCATAATTAAAATTTAGTATTGTTGAGTGTAATTGTACTTTTTGACCTATTTGGTAGATTAAGGGTCTGTTTGAAAAGTCACTTAATATTTGGAATAGGTGTAATTGCTGGGATAATAATCACCAGTCTAGTAATTACAATGACTTGTTTATTTGTCACAATGTAATTACAGTGTAATTACAAGTATGTTGTTTGGTTGCACAAGCAAAGAAGTTATCCCCTATCAATGTATATAGTTGAGGGCAAACCGAGGCAAAGTGATTTATGATTGCTTTCTTCGAAATATTGGTCTTCCTATTGTATGGACCGTATCGGCAGTTTTTCAACCTTTCCTCATATCTAATTTGGCCTGAAGTCTTTCTTTAGCCTGATCAGATAATGGTGCTCTACTCGCTTTTCCTCACCTTATCACCTGTCATCAATTAAATTTTAAAAGTAAAAATTAATTATCTAAAATTAAAAATTTATATTAGACGAATAAGTATACTTAAAAGTAATATTAAATTAGATACTGAAGAAAAATATTGTCTTTCAAAAATATAAAATATTAATTAATAAATATATATTCTTAAGTAATTAAACCTGACATTTAAAAAATTAATTTTTTCCTTTTAATATTTCGAAAGTAATTTTTAAAAAATCCTTCAAACTTAGAAACATACTATCTCCAATAAAAGATAAGTAGACAAAACGAATTTTATTTATGTTGATTATCTCCCATCCCGTTCTGCACCCCCTTTATTACGAAAGTGTATAACATAAGCTACAAATTCAGACAAAAACCGTGTAACTCTTATTTTGAACCTATATATATGAATTAGAAAATTCATTAAACGTGTATAAATATTTAATCATGAATTTAGTAATTATGACAAATATGAATTTAATTGATAGCAAATTCAAAATGCATAAATTCTAAATTCTGATCGTATTTATCAATAACTCTGCAACTCCCCTTCTCATCCCTCCTCCAACTTCACCCCGTAGTTTATGTGTGCGTAAATACATATAAAATAAACTTTCATAAAAAGAGTTACTTGTATCCAAATTTTTGGGGAAAAAAAAATAGTGAAATTTTACTTAATCACAAAATGTAGCAGTATTTTAATTTAAAACATAACAGAATGCCTTGTATTTATGTGTATAATAATAGAAAGACGCATCATGCAATGCCTCAAGTTCAACGTTCGAAATATCCTGGCTAATGGTTTGTTTATTAATAAAAGGTATACAATATTTTTGTAATGATACATAGTATTCACATACATAAAAAATAATAATAATATATATATTAATTATCTGAATAAATGTATTCATACATTTATAATATTTTTATTTTGCTAATCGTATCCGTACGCATAATAAATGTGAGGGAGATATTTTATTTATGCATTTAGAGAAAAAAAAAATGTTGACCAGTGGAATTTAGATATTTGATTGATGGGACTGGCTTATATATCCCTAATTAATTGGCAATTGGGCCCCAAAAATAAAAAGAAAAAAGAAAAGTAGTGGTCCTGTTGTAGCCATAGATGCCAATTTTTGTTTAATTAAATTCAAAAGGGTTGGCTCGATGACCAAGAAAATCTAATTTGTGGACCATTTTCATTGTGAAACCCCTACACACACACACTAAAAGAAAAAAAAAGTGGTTAATTTAATTGTGAGCAATACAAGTGCATATTATTATTATTAATATTTTTTCAAAAAACAGTCTTTCGTATATTTTATTCTTTCTAAATTTCACTTGTAGAATTCCACTAGATATGTTGTTATTTATTTGTTTGTTGATAACATTTTAGATTTCTGTTATTATTAGATTATCGATTCTTAACGATTTTAAGCTTTTTCTTAATGGGTTAAAGCGATAAGTCGATAATAAATTGAATAATTATATTTATACTATTTGATATATAAAGTCCTTAAAAGTTTCATACTTTTATTTTTTACTGTCTCAAACTTTCAGTTATTTTATAATGTAATAGTGTTTGCTGTTGACTAAAATGTAGTTTGCGAACTCATGTGTATAGTTCATTTGATTTGTCACTTAGTTTCTAAGTAATTTTCTACAAAAAAAAATTTTTGTCAAATCTTAACAGTTAAACCGATAACACCAATAAAACTAATAACCAATATGTCAATGTCTTAATGGTTCTATAGCGGTTTATTAACATATCTACAAACCGATAATCGATAAGTCGAATAGATAAATTTCAAAATCAAACTGATCGATATGCAATCCTACTATCGAGAGTTAATTCAATTAATTTTTATATTTAATAAATTAAATTAGATTAACTCAATTTTTAAAATTTAAATACTATAAAATTATACAAAAAGTTGTATTTCTTGTCATGCCAATGTGATGAAATACTATATATCAAAAGTTTAGATAGTTTGAATTCGAGAAGTAAAAAAATTGGCGTAAATGGAGATGGAGGGAGTATTTTCTTATTAATTATTTAGTATTTAAAATTACTTGTTAGACTAATTTAGATTTAAATTGATCACATAGGGTCTATTGAAAATGAGAACTATTTGATAGAGAATTTTCATTCTTAAGACTGAACTCGTGATCTATATATGCTTAATACTAGAAAAATCTCATCCATCCATCATATCGTAAATGTTTAAAAATGATTATTTATGACAAGTCTATCGCATAATAAAATCAATAATTACACAATAAAATTTGTTTGATGTTTACATTAAATTAATAAATGCGTAATATTTTCTCTGTCTAAAAAAGAATAATATTTTTTTCCTTTTTAGTTTGATAAAAAAGAATAACTCATATTTATTGTTGGTAAACTTTAATTTTTGTTTCTCACACGGTATGTTTATGACCACAAAATTAACAAACATTTTGGTACATTTGACATAACTTTAATTTAGACTATAAAATTGAAAATAATTTTTTTTTGTTTTGTCAACTTCGTATTAAGTTAAACTAGATCCTTATTTTTAAAAACAAAGGGACTTTGTGTTTACACATATATCATTAATTAATTAACACTTAACAATGGTCAATTAACATGTAATCTCATGTCATTAAATCACTTAACTAGGTGTATGTAGTCTTTATCAATACTACACTGATAGCAAATATTACCTAAACTTTATACGTAACTACTTAGTTTTCTTAGCTTATACTATAGTGTTATTTTGCAGAGAAAATAATTATTTCCAGAAAAAAGAAATAAAAAAAGACAAATAACAATTTACCTTTCGGGTTGGCCCAATGGTTTGAGCTTGAGACTTCGGTCTCAAGTTAGAAACCTCTTGTCAGTGAAAATAAGGAGTTTGCCTTCTGGGTAGAGTTTGTCGCACTTAACTTGTCTAGTACGGATTACATAAGAGCGGGGGAATTATCCTGTACACGCCCAAAGAATAGCAACTATAGGTTCCGCTCGTTATAAAGGAAAAAAAAGACAAACAACAATTTGGGGTTTGCACTACAAACTTTGTGTCTCTTTGGGGACCCAAAAATATGCCTACATAAAGTTATTTTTCTTTGTAATGTCATCAACAGCCAGACAGCTTCTCTACATGTGCATGTTACATAAAATTTGGTCTCAAATTGTGTCATATAATTTCTTCTTTTCCAAATTTGATTTTTTTTTTTTAAAAAAAAATTATTGTTGAAACTTGAAAGTGAGAGACAAGTTCATTTAAAATAAAATATACTTTAAAAAGAAAAGTTGAACACAAAATGAAAGTCTTTAACCAAGATTTGAGTAAATATAATGGTAATTGAATAAAAAGTATAGAACAAAGTCTAGAAAGGTCAAAACTTAGATATCAAAAAATTAAAACAAGCTAAAATAAGAATCAATACAACCAAATTCAGTATAAATCAAAGTCAATTTTATTACTTATTCAATTATTGTTTCGGTGTCATAAAATTTATTTATTTTTTTTTTTGAATGAACAATCTGAAGTAAAAGGCAAATTTGGAATTTACGCATTGTTGCACGTAAACATATAATTTCAGAGAGAAAGGATAAAAAAAATGACATTCAATTATGCAAAATTGAACAAAAATGCCCCTAGTTAATAGTTTGGTTCAAAAATACCCCTATTATTACTTAGCGGGTCAAAAATACTTTTTTCTTCAAATAAATATATTATTTTTTATATGCATTTTTTTTAAAAAAAATTTATGCTTATCATACTTTAATTTATTAACATATCATACTTCAATTCGATAATATATTCATTCTTTATAAGTTTGACTCATATATTCTACATTTTTAGAAAAAACTCTTACAAATCATTATCTAAATGACAATTAATGATATGATTACTATGATCTTTTATTTAATTTCAGCAAAAGATATTTTTGACTCTTATCTGTTATCCTAATTTGGATTATATACAAATTATTATAGTCTCCTAATTTTATGGAGAAAAAAAAAGTTCAAAATTCTTATGAAGCGTATTTTGTCACATTGAATTCAAATTAGAATAAAATAATGTAATGGTATTATTGAATCCCAATGTTTGGCGGTAATATGCACTTTTCCATTGCTATTTTCTTTACCAATAGCAATAAGCAACTCTCATAAGCCATTTTTTTCCACATTTTTGCTCTAAAACCTTCCTTAACTGTTCAACTCCTCTGACTCTTCTAAGCAAAAAAACCATCAAGATTTTGTTTCTTTCATTTTTCAGCTTCTTTAGCCTTGATTCTTGCTTTCATTTCTTGCAGATTTGCTGATTTTTTTCTGTTAATTTTAGCAAAGTTTGAATTTTGGAGCACTTTGTTCAGTATATGATACTGTAAGACAGAGGGTTCAGTAGCTATCTGCAAGGCAAAGGTTTGGCCTTTTTTTGGTATTTCTGTTTGTTGTACAAGCATTTCTTTGTGTTGGGGTTTTGGGGGTTTTGTTTTTTGCTTTTTTCATAGATGTTTTGTTTGTATGTATATTTTGTGTAATTTGTAAATTGGGATGTTTGAATCTGCTGTTTCTTTTTTAAGGTTAGGGTTTTAGCTCATAATTCTAAGGTGTTGTATGTCTATACCTGTTTAGGGATTTATCAGATTGGTGTTTGTATGGTTAGTTGTGTGTTACTAAGTGATTTTCGAATAACTCCAGAATCTTGGGTTTCTGGGAAAAAGAAATCTTGATTGGAAAAATGGTAACTTTTTTGATACTAGATTTGAGATCTTTGATAATTTCTACTACTACAATGACAACATACCTAGTGTAATCCAACAAGTGGGGTGTAGGGAGTGTAGATTGTATGCAAACCTTACCCTTGCCTTGGGGAGGTAGAGAGGTTGATAATGTTTACTAGTACTATGTAATTTCTATTATGTTAAGCTGGAGGTCTTGTATAAATTCTTGCAATTGAGGTCTTGTAATTTGTCTATTAGATGATGGTTGGATTACTTTTAATGAAATGCAGTTTCTTATCCCATCATAACTGCTTTCTGTAGTTCAGCTTTTGATTAAAGACATTATGGATTCCTATTAAAGTTAAGCACTTGGTAGGAAAGACAATCTTTTCTGCGGGTTAAAGTCACACGTTTGTCGAAAGTCTTAACCTTTTGTGCAGAATTTTTGGTGGGTTGATTCTTTTTATAACTTTTCAGTATTCTTTGGTATGGTGTGTTAATCTCACTAATCTGATTTTTGTTGATGCTAGAGTTTGTTTGTCTGAATTTTCACTTTTTGGGATCTCTGTAGGTAAGCATTCCAAGATTTTGAAGAAGCGCAATTACATGAGAAGTATAAATTTTATAGGACAGTGCTTCTCTCTAGTGTCCCTTTCCAATTGCTCCTACATTGCAGAATCCAAATCTGGACTGTTTGTAAACAGTGCACAGAGAAAAAATAAGGAGACTTTTTTGAAGTCAATCTCTTCGTAGTATTCTTCAAATCAATTTTTCCATTTTCAACAATATTAGCTCCTCCATTTATATTAGTTCTTGCATGAAGATACTGCAGCTGGAGCACCTCACAATGT
>JAPFFP010000088.1:3005378-3032674 GCA_026153255.1 Solanum medicagineum | reverse complement strand
ATCTAGCTAAACCATCAGGAACTAGGACAACAAAGTGTATAGACCTACCACAGTCGAGCTAGCAAGGTAGGACCCATTTAGTACCCTTATGTGGCACAATGATACTCAGGCAAAGGGATATATAATGGATGTGGGAAGTCTCTGTACACTTCCTAGGCCCAAATCAAGTCTTACAACAAGTCATCTCCATCGTGGTACTAGAGGAATGGCCGTGGGTGTCAGCCCATGAATTATGGGGCTGCAGGGGGGTCCGACATAACATTCCCAAAAAATCATATGAGTTGGTCCACAATGAGCTTGACAAGAGGCTTAGGTAGCCCGACGACGGCGGGGGATGCCTGTAGGATTTTATGGGCCAAGGAAATGGAAAAGGGCGATTTTGACAGTTTTTTGTGGGTGTTAGCCCACGAATTCTGGCGCTACAGGGGGGTCCGGCGCAACATTCTTGAAAAATCATACGAATGGATCCGCAATGAGCCCGGCAAAAGGCCCAGGTGGCGTTGCGGCGGCGAGGGACACTTGGTAGAATTTTATGGGCCAAGGAACCGGAAACAGACAATTTCGGCAATTCTCTATAGGTATTAGCCCACGGATTCTGGCGCTGGGGGGTCCGGTGCAACATTCCCAAAAAATCATACGAGTGGATCCAAAACGAGCCCGCCAAGAGGCCCAGGTGTCCCAGTGGCGGCGGGGGGACGTCTGATTGGATTTTATGGGCCAAGGAACAGAAAACAGGCGATTTCAGCAGTTTTCTGTGGGTGTTAGCCTACGGATTCTGGCGCTGCAGAGGGATCCGGCTCAACATTCCCGAAAAATCATATGAGTGGATCCGCAACGAGCCCGGCAACAGGTCCTAATGGCTCGGTGGCGACGGGGGATGCCTGGTAGGATTCTATGGGCCAAGGAACAGGAAATATGATATTTCGGCAGTTTTCTATGGGTGTTAGCCCACGAATTCTAGCAACATTCCTAAAAAATCATATGAGTGGGTTCGAAAAGAGCTTGGCAAAAGGTCTAGGTGGCCCGACAATGGCGGGGGATGCCTGGTAGGATTTTATGTGCCAAGGAAAAGGAAATAAGCGATTTCGACAGTTTTCTTTGGGTGAGCCCAGGGATTCTGGCGCTGCAGGGGGGTCCTCTGCAACATTCCAAAAAAATCATACGAGTGGGTCCGCAATGAACCCGGCAAGAGGCCCAGGTGGCCCGACGGCAGTGGGATACGCCTAGTAGGATTTTATGTGCCAAGGAACAAGAAACAGGCGATTTCGACAGTTTTCTGTGGGTGTTAGCCCATATGTTCTGGCGCTGTAGGGGGTCCGACGCAACATTTCCAAAAAATCATACGAGTGGGTCTGCAACGACCCCGCTAAGAGGCCCAGTGGGCCCGACAGCGGCGAGGGACGCCTGGTAGGATTTTATAGGCCAAGGAATAGGAAAGAGGCGATTTCGGCAGTTTTCTATCTGTGTTAGTCCACAGATTCTGGCGCTGCAGGGGATCCGACGCAACGATCTTGGCAAGAGGCCTAGCATGCATAACGGCGATGGGGGATGCCTCGTAGGATTTACTGGTCCAAGGAACATGAAACAGGCTATTTTGACAGTTTTCTGTGGGGGTTAGCCCATGGATTCTAGCGCTGCAGGGGGGTCCGCCACAACTTTTCCAAAAAATTATGCGAGTGGATCTGCAACGAGCACGGCAAGAGGCCCAGGTGGCCCGACGATGGCTGGGGATGCCTGGTAGGATTTTATGGGGTAAGGAATAGGAAAGAGGCGATTTCAGGGATTTTCTGTGGGTGTTAGCCCACAAATTATGGCGCTGCAGGGGGGTCTGACATAACGTTCCCAAAAAATCATATGAGCTGGTCCACAACGAGCCTGACAAGAGGCCTAGGTAGCTTGACAGTGGCTGGTAGATCTTTATAGGCTGAAGAACAGCAAATAGACGATTTCGATAGTTTTCTGTGGGTGTTAGCCCACTGATTCTGGCATTGCAGGAGTCCTGTGCAGCATGTTTGAAAAATCATATGAGTGGGTCCACAACGAGCCCGACGGTGGCTAGGGATGCTTGGTAGGATTTTATGGGCCAACAAATAGGAAACAAACGATTTCGCAATTTTTTGTGGGTTTTAGTCCACTGATTCTGCCGCTGTAGGGGGGTCTGACGGAACATTCCCAAAAAATCATACGAACAGCTCAGTAACGAGCCCGGCAAGAGGCCTAGCTGGCCCGATGGCGGCGGGGGACGCCTGATAGGATTTTATGGGCCAAAAAACAAGATACATGCGATTTCTGTAGTTTTCTGTGGGTGTTAGTCCATGGATTCGGGTGCTGCAGAGGGGTCTGAGGAAACATTCCTGAATAATCATATGACTGGTCCGCAACGAGGCCGACAAGAGGCCTAGGTGGTTTAATGGTGGCGGAGAACACTTGGTAGGATTTTATAGGCGAAGGAACACGATATAGGTGATTTTTGCAGTTTCCTGTGGATGTTAGCTAACGAATTCTGGCGCTACAGGGGGGTCTGACAATATTCCTGAAAAATCATACGAGTGGGTACGCAACGAGCCCGGCAAGAGGCCCAGGTGGTTAAATGGTGGCGGGGGACGCCTCGTCGGATTTTATGGGTCAAGGAACATCAAATAGACGAATTCAACAATATTCTGTAGGTGTAAGCCCCCAGATTCTAGCGCTACAGGGGGTCCAGTGCAAAATTCTCGAAAACTCATATGAGTGGGTTCGCAACGAGCCCGACAATGGGCCCAAGTGGCCCAACATGGTGGGGGACGCCTTGTAGGATTTTCTGGGCCAAGGAACAAAAAATAGGATATTTTGTCAGTTTTCAGTGGGTTTTAGCCCACGAATTCTGGCGTTGCAGGGCGGCCCGACGAAACATTCCTAAAAGATGATACGAGTGGGTCTGCAACGAGCATGACAAGAGGCCCAGGTGGGCCCGGCGGCGGCGGGGGGACGACTGTTAGGATTTTATGGGCCAAGAAACACGACACATGCAATTTTGACAGTTTTCTGTGGGTGTTAGCCCACGAATTCTGGCGTTGCAGAGGGGTCTGGCGCAACATTCCCGAAAAATCATACGAGTGGGTCCGAAACGAGCTCGATCAGAGCCCTTGTGGCAGCGGAGGACGCCTGGAAGGATTTTATAGGTCTAGGTACAGGAAACAGGCGATGTCTACAGTTTTCTATGGATGCTAGCCCACATATTCTGGCACTGTAGGGGGTCCAGCGCAACCTTCCCGAAAAAATCATACGAGTAGGTCTGCAACGAGTCCGACAAGAGGCCCAGGTGGTCCGATAACGACGGGGGACGCCCGTTAGGATTTTATGGGCAAAGGAACAAGAAACAGACGATTTCTGCAATTTTCTATAGGTGTTGGTCCATGGATTCTGGAGCTGCAGGGGTCTAGCGCTAATATTTCTAGAAAATCATATGAGTGGGTACGCAATGAGACCGGCAAGAGGCCCAGGGGGTTCAGTGGTGGCGGGGGATGCCTGGTATAATTTTATGGGCCAGGGAACACGACACAGGCGATTTCTGTAGTTTTCTGTTAGTGTTAGCCCACGAATTCTGGCGTTGTAGGGGATCTGGTGCAATATTCCTGAAAAATCATACGAGTACTTCAGCAACGCAAAAGTCCCAGGTGGCTCGGCGGCAGCGAGGGATGCCTGGTAGGAATTTGTGGGCCAAGGAACAGGAAACAGGCGATTTCAACTGTTTTTTGTGGGTGTTAGCCCACGGATTCTAGCGCTGTAGGGGGTTCGCCGTAAGATTCCCGAAAAATCATACAAGTGGGTCTGCAACAAGCCCGGGAAGCGGTCCAGATGGCCCAGCGGAAGCGGGGGACGCCAGGTAGGATTTTATGGGCCAAAGGAACAGGAAAGAGGCGATTTTGGCAGTTTTCTAATTCTAGCGCTGCGGGGAAGTCTGGTGCAACATTACCGAAAAATCATACAAGTGGGTCTTCAACGAGCCCTACAAGAGGCCTAGGTGGCCCGGAGGTGGCAGGGGATGCCTAGTAGGATTTTGTAGGCCAAGGAACAGGAAACAGGCGATTTCGATTGTTTGTTGTGGGTGTTAGCCACGATTCTGGTAATGCTGGGGGTCCGACGCAACATTCCCAACAAATTATATGAATGGGTTCGTAACGAGCCTGGTAAAAGGCTGAGGTAGCACGGCGGCGGGGGGGGGGGACGCGGATTTTATGGGCCAAGGAATAGGAAAAAGCGATTTCTGCAGTTTTCTGTGGGTGTTAGCCCACAAATTCTGTCGCTACATGGGAGTCCGGCGTAACATTCCCAAAAAATTGTACTAGTGGGTCTGCAACGAGCCTAGCAAGAGGTCCAAGTGGCCCAGCTGTGAGAGACGCTTGGTAGGATTTTATAGGCCAAGGAACAGGAAACAGACGATTTCGGCAGTTTTCTATGGGTGTTAGCCCACGAATTCTGGCGTTGCAGAGGGTTCGACGCGACATTTTCGAAAAATCATATGAGTGGATCCGTACAGAGCTCGACAAGAGGCCCTGGTGGCGAGAAATGCTTGATAGGATTTTATGGGCCAAGGAATAGGAAACAAGTGATTTTGGCAATTTTCTTTGGTTGTTAGCCCACAAATTCTGGTGCTGCAGGGGGGTCCGATACAACATTTCTGAAAAATCATATGAGTGGCTCCACAACGAGATCGGTAAGAGGCCTAGGTGGCTCGACGGTGATGGGGGACGCCTAGTAGGATTTTATGTGCCAAGGAACAAGAAACAAGCGATTTCGACAGTTTTCTGTGGGTGTTTGCCCACGGATTCTAGCGCTGCAGGGGAGTCCAGCGCATCATTCCTTAAAAATGATACGAGTGGGTTCGCAATGAGCCCGACAAGAGGCCCAGGTGGCCCAACGGCAGCGTGGGATGCCTGGTAGGATTTTATGGGTCAAGGAACCGAAAAGAGACAATTTCGACAGTATTCTGTGAGTCTTAGTCCACAGATTTTGGCACTGCAGGGGGGTCCGCCGCGACATTCGCAAAAAATCAAATGATTGGGTCCGCATTGAGTCTGGCAAGAGGCCCAAGTCGGCCGACGGCGGCAGGAGATACTTGGTAGAATTTTATGGGATAAAGAATAAGAAACAAGCGATTTTGGCAAATTTCTGTGGGTGTTAGCCCACGGATTCTGGCGCTGCGAGGGGGTCCGCCACAACATCCTCAAAAAATCATACAAATGGATCCGCAACGAGCACGCAAGAGGCTAAGGTGGCCCGA
Source organism: Solanum medicagineum (assembly GCA_026153255.1). Taxonomy (NCBI): domain Eukaryota; kingdom Viridiplantae; phylum Streptophyta; class Magnoliopsida; order Solanales; family Solanaceae; genus Solanum; species Solanum medicagineum. Next base: position 3,027,411 of record JAPFFP010000088.1, on the reverse strand, counting down.
CGGCGACATGAGATGCCTGGTTGGATTTTGTAGGTCAAGTAACTGGAAAAAGTGATTTCGACAATTTTCTGTGGTTGTTAACCCACAGATTATGGCACTACAGGGGGTCAAGCGTAACATTCACAAAAAAATATACGAGTGGGTCCGTAATGAGCCTGGCAAGAGGCCCAAGTGGCCCGGTAATGGCGCGGGACACCTGGTAGGATTTTATGGGCCAATTAACAGGAAACAAGCGATTTTGGTAATTTTCTGTGGGTGTTAGCCCACGAATTCTGGCACTGCAGGTGGGTTTGGCGTAAAATTTTCAAAAAATCATACGATTGGGTTCGTAAAGAGCCTGACACGAGATCCTGGTGGCCCGGCGGCGACGGGGGTCGCCTGGTAGGATTTTATGGGCTAAAGAACAGGAAACAAATGATTTCGGTAATTTTCTATGGGTGTTAGCCTACGTATTCTGGCGCTGCAAGGTGTCCAGTGCAACATTCTCGAAAAATCATACGAGTGGGTCCGCATCGACCTCGGTAAGTGGCCTAGGTGGCCCGGCGGTGGTGGGGGCGCCTGGGTAGAATTTAATAGGCCAAGGAACAAGAAATAGGCGATTTTAGCAGTTTTCTATGTGTTAGCCCATGGATTCTAGTACTGTAGTGGAGTCCGGTACAACATTCCTGAAAAATCATACAAGTGAATTCACATCGAACCCGGCAAGAGGCCCAAGTAGCTTGGTGGTGGTGTGGGACGCCTGCTAGGATCTTACGGGCCAAGGAAAAGGAAACAGGCGATTTCGGCAGTTTTCTATAGGTGTTAGACCACGGATTCTAGCGCTACAAGAGGGTCTGGAGCAACATTTCCAAAAAATCATGCAAGTGTGTCCGTAATGAGCTCGGCAAAAGTGCTAGGTGGCACATCAGCGGCGGGGGACGCCTGGTCAGATTTTATAGGCCAAGTAACCTAAAACAGGCGATTTCAGCAGTTTTCCATGGGTGTTAGTCAATGAACTTTGGTGTTGCACATTGTCCGGTGCAACATCCCCAAAAAATCATATGAGTAGGTCCGCAATGAGTCCGACAAAAGGCCCAGGTGGCCCGACGGCAGCTGGGGACGTTTAGTAGAATTTTATGGGTCAAGGAACAAGAAACATGCAATTTCAACAATTTTCTGTGGGTGATAACCAACGGATTTTGGTGCTGCAGGGGGGTCCGACACAAAATTCTCGAAAAATCATATGACTGGGTCCGTAACGAGCCTGGCAAGAAGTCGAAGTGGCCCGGTGGCGATGGGGTACGCCTGGTAGGATTTTATGGGCCAAGGAACAGGAAACTGACGATATCGACTATTTTCTATAGGTGTTAGCCCCCAGATTCTGGCGCTACAGGGGGGTTCGGTTTAGCATTCGTGAAACATCATATGAGTTGGTCCACAACGACCTGGCAAGAGGCCACCTCGGCAGGGGACGCCTGGTAGGATTTTTTTTGGTCAGTTTTCTGTGGGTGTTAGCCCACGAATTCTAGTGCTGAAAGGTGGTCCAGTGCAACATCCTCAAAAAATCATACAAATGGGTCCACAACGAGCCCGGAGAGAGGCCCAGGTGGCTCGGCGGCAACGAAGGACGCTTGGTTGGATTTTATGGGCCAAGAAACAAGAAACAAGAGATTTTAGTAGTTTTCTATAGGTGTTATCCCATGGAATCTGGCGCTACAGGGAGGTCCGGGGCAACATTACAATAAAATCACACGAGTGGGTACGCAACGAGCCTAACAAGAGGCCCAGGTAGTCCGGCAGCTGCAGGGCATGCCTGGTAGGATTTTATGGCTAATGGAAAGAAAAAAGTGAGTTCTACAATTTCCTACAGATTTTAGCCCACAGATTCTAGCACTTCAGGGGAGTATGGTGCAACATTTTCAAAAATCATGCGAGTGGGTCCGCAACAAGTCCGGTAAGGGCCCTAGGTGGCCCTAGCTGGCGGGGGACGCCTGGTAGGCTTTTGTGGTCCAAGGAATAGGAAACAGGCGATTTCGACAGTTTTGTGCGGGCGTTAACCCACAGATTCTAGCGTTGCAGAAGGGTCCTGTGCAACATTTCTGAAAAATCATGTGAGTAGGTCCACAACAAGCTCGGCAAGAGGTCGTGGAGACCCGATGGCGGTGGAGGACGTCTGGTATGATTTTATTGGCCATGGAACATGAAACAGGTGATTTCGACAATTTTCTGTGGGTGTTAGCCCACGGATTCTGGCGCTGCAGGGAGGTTCGCCGCAACATTCCTGAAAAATTATACGAGTGGATCGCAATGAGTCCAGCAAGAGGCCAAGGTGGCCCGACGGCGGTGGGGGATGCCTGGTAGGATTTTATGGTCGAAGGAACAGGAAATAGGCGAGTTCGAAAGTTTTATATAGGTGTTAGCCCACGAATTCTAGCGTTGCAAGGGGTCCGGTGCTACATTCCTGGAAAATCATACGAGTGGGTCTGCAATGAGCTAGGCAATAGGCCTAGGTGCCTAGCAGCGATGAGGAACGCCTGGTAGGATTTTATGATCCAAAGAACATGAAACAGGCGATTTCGACAGTTTTTTTTGTGGGTGCTAGCCCACATATTCTTGCACTATAGGGGGGTCGGTGCAACATTCCCAAAAAATCATACAAGTAGGTCCGCAACGAGTCCGGCAAGAGGCTTATGTGTCCCGGCAGCGGAGGACGCCTAGTAGGATTTTATGGGTCAAGAAACAGGAAATAGGCTATTTCAATAGCTTTATTTGGGTGTTAGTCCACAGATTCTGGTGCTGAAGGGGGGTCCGGTGCAATATTCCCAAAAAATCATATGAGTGGGTCCACAACGAGCCTAGTAAGAGGCCCAGGTGGCACGACGGCGGCGGGGGACGCCTGGTAGGATTTTATGAGCCAAGGAACAGGAAATAGACGATTTCAACAGTTTTCTGTGGCTGTTAGCCCCCAAATTTTGATGCTACAGGGGGGTCCAGCACAACATTCTCAAAAAATCATACAACTGGGTTCGCAAAGAGCTCGGCAAGCGGCCCAGCGTCGGCGGGGGACTTTGGTAGGATTTTATGGGCCGAGGAACAAGAAAAAGGCGATTTCAGCAGTTTTCTATAGGAGGTCCGGCGCAACATTCTTGAAAAATCATACGAGTGGATTCACAATGAGCCCGACAAGAGTCCTAGGTGGCCTGGCAACGGCGGGGGACGCCTGGTAGAATTTTATGAGACAAAAAACAGAAACAGACAATTTTGATAGTTTTCTATAGGTGTTAACCTATGGATTCTAGCGCTGCAGGGGGTCTGGAGCAACATTCCCGAAAGATTATATGAGTGGGTCCATAATGAGCCCGGCAAGAGGCCCAGGTGGCACACCGACAGCGGGGGATGCCTGATAGTATTTTATGGGTCAACGAACAGTAAACAGGCGATTTCGGTAATTTGCTGTGGATGTTAGCCCACGGATTCTAGCGCTCAGGGGGTCCTACGCAATATTTTCGAAAAATCATAGGAGTGGGTCCGCAACAAGCCCTGCAACAGGCCTTAGGGGCCTGATGGCGCGGGGGATGTCTAGTAGGATTTTATTGACCATAGAACAAGAAACAAGCGATTTCGGTAGTTTTATGTGGATGTTAGCCCACGAATTCTGGCACTGCAGGGGGTTCGGCACAATATTCTCAAAAAATTATACGAGTGGATCTGCAACGAGCTTAGCGATAGGCCTAGGTGTGTCGGCAGCGATGGGGGATGCCTGGTAGGATTTGATGATCCAAGGAACAGGAAATAGGTGATTTTGGTAGTTTTGTGGGTGTTAGCCCACGGATTCTTGCACTAAAGGGGGTTCGGCGCAACAATCCCAAAAAATCATACGAGTAGGCCCACAATGAGCCCGGCAAGAGGCCTAGATGTCCCGGCAGCGGCGGGGGACGCCTGGTAGGATTTTATGGGCCAAGGAACAAGAAATAGGCGATTTCAGCAGTTTTTTGTAGGTGTTATCCCACGGATTCTGGCTCTGCAGGGGGTCTGGCGCAATATTCCCAAAAAATCATCTAAGTGGATCCACAACGAGCCGGTAAGAGGCCCAGGTAGCCCAGCGACGACGGGGGATGACTTGTAGGATTTTATGGGCCAAGGAACAAGAAATAGGTGTTTTTAATAGTTTTCTGTGGTTGTTAGCCCACGAATTCTGGCGCTACAGAAGGGTCCGGTGCAATATTCCCGAAAAATTATACGAGTGGGTTCGCAAAGAGCCCGACAAGAGGTCCAGGTGGCCCAGCAGTGGCGGGGATGCCTAATAGGATTTTATGGGCCAAGGAACAAGAAAGAGGCTATTTCAACAGTTTTTTGAGGGTGTTTGCCCACAGATTCTGGTGTTGCAGGGGGTCTGGCACAATATTCTTAAAAAATCATAGAAGTGGGTCCACAACGAGCCCGGCAAGCAACCCAGGTGGCCCGGCAGCATCTGGGGACGCCTGGTAGGATTTTATGGGCCAAGGAACAGGAAACAGGCGATTTCGACAGTTTTCTATGGGTGTTAGCCCACAGTTTTGGCACTGTAGGGAGGTCCAGCGCAACATTCTTGAAAAACATACAAGTGGGTTTGCAACGAGCTGGACAAGAGGCCCAGGTGGCCTGGCGGCGGTAGGGTACTCCTGGTAGAATTTTATGGGCTAAGGAATAGAAATAGACAATTTCGGTAGTTTTCTATAGGTTTTAGCCCACTGATTATGGCGTTGTATGGTGGTTTGGAGTACTATTCCCGAAAGATCATACGAGTGGGTCTCCAATGAGCCCGACAAGAGGCTCAAGTGGCACGCCGACGGCAGGGGACGCCTGGTAGGTTTTTATGGGCCATAAAACAGGAAGCAAGCAATTTCGAGCGTTTTCTGTGGGTGTTAACCCATGGATTCTGGTGCTGCAGTGGGGTCCTGTGCAACATTTCTGAAAAATCATAGGAGTGGGTATGCAACAAGCCCGACAAGAGGTTGTGGGGGATGCCTTGTAGGTTCTTATTGACCATGGAACAGGAAACAAGCGATTTCGGCAATTTTCTGTGGCTGTTAACCCACAAATTTTGGTGCTGCAGAGGGGTCCACCGTAACATTCCCGAAAAAATCATACGAGTGGGTCCATAACGAGTCCAGCAAGAGGCTCAGGTGGCCCGGCGGCGGCGGGGGATGCCTGGTAGGATTTTATGTGCGAAGGAACAGGAAACATGTGATTTTGACAGTTTTATGTGGGTGTTAGCTCACATATTCTAGCATTGCAGGGTGGTCCGATACAATATTCTTGAAAAATTATATGAGTGGGTCTGCAACGAGCTCGACAATAGGCTTAGATGGACCGGCGACAATAGGGAATGCCTGGTAGGATTTTATGATCCAAGGAACAAGAAACAAACGATTTCGGTAGTTTTTCGTGGGTGTTAGCCCACAGATTGTTGCACTATAGGGGGTTCGGTGCAACATTCCCAAAAAGATCATACAAGTAGGTCCACAATGAGCCTGGCAAGAGGCCTAGGTGTCTCGGCGACAGCGGAGGACGCTTGGTAGGATTTTATGGGCCAAGGAACAGGAAATAAACGATTTCAACAGTTTTCTGTGGGTGTTAGCTCACGGATTCTGGTGTTGCAGGAGGTCCGGCGTAATATTCCTAAAAAAGCATATTAGTGGGTCCACAACAAGCTCGATAAGAGGCCGAGGTGGCCCAACGGCGGTGGAGGACGCCTGGTAGGATCTTATGGGTCAAAGAACAGGAAATAGGCGATTTCAACAGTTTCCTGTAGGTGTTAGCCCATGTATTTTGCACTGTAAGGGGTCTGGCGCAAATTCCTGAAAAATCATATGAGTGGGTCCGCAACGAGCCCGGTAAGATGCCTAAGTGGCCGGGCGGTAGTGGGGGACGCCTGGTAGGATCTTATGGGTCAAGGAATAGGAAATAAATGATTTTGACAATTTTCTGTGGGTGTTAGCCCACAGATTCTAGCGCTGCAAGGGGGTTCGACACAACACTCCCATAAAATCATATGAGTGGATCCGCAACGAATCCCGTAGGAGGCTCAGGTGGCCCGACGGCAACGGGAGACGCTTGTTGGGATTTTATGGGCTAAGAAAGAAGAAACAGACGATTTTGACAACTAAAAAAACAAAAGGTTTTCAATCCTCATTAAAGGGTAAAAAAATAATAGAGTCGTTTAAAAAATTGTATAAAATTAATTAAAAATATTCTAATCTAATAATTCGATATTAATAAATTAATTAATATTTTTTTCCATTAGATTAAAACTTTTATTTTCACTAATATATAATATGTCAAAGTGAAAAATGGTAGGTAGCAGACTAATATATGTGTTTGGTGAAAATTTGACAGAGAAACAAGTCGACCCGTAAAGAGAGAAACAACAATTACTTTCGCCGGCGCCGGATTTTTGACTGACCGGAGATATAACGGCCGGTAGGTGTCTGGAAGCTTCTATGAGATTCTGTCTTCCAGTTTTTCTCGAAAATAAACCGTAGCTCCTCAACAAATTCATAAATTCGTTTGATTTTTTATTAGCAGAGAGGAAGATGGTGAAGGCAATTATAGCACCGTCGATGCTGTCATCGGACTTCGCTAATTTGGCTTCTGAAGCAGAACGCATGCTCAATTGCGGTGCCGATTGGCTCCACATGGACATCATGGTAATTTTTCCTCATTACTCTTTCTAGCATTTACCTGTTTTTCTTTTCTTTTTTTTTTTTTTTTTGAAATCTTCATGATTAGTTGTTTGATTGAAGTGACAACGAAATATGCTAATTTATATCGGAAAGATGTAGGTGCTTTCTTTTGAAATTTGAGGAACAATTTTTTTAAAAAAGGTTTAATCAATTGTTATTAACATTGCGTGAATAGAGTGGAGCAAATGAGCAATACAGAGGATTCATGGAGCTTTGCTTAGTAATTCGAGAGTGATGCATAGTTGATTGATTGGTAGTTTTTTTGTTGATAATGCTGGTGTCCGGACCAGCTTTGGCACAACTGGACTGATTCTCCGAGATACCATTCACCTCCCACCAGTACATGTACTGGGTAACTCTATCCCACACCAAGGGTACGTCAGATTGGAAGAAATTTTCCCACCAAGAGTTGGACACCAAGTTGGCCAACGCACCTTTACCACTCCAATTATCCCACCAAAAACTTATGTCACCCTTTCTTATTTTCCGCAGTATACACTTCTCCACTTTGTGCTTGATACTCATCATGTGTCTCTATGAATGAGATTGATTTGGCCCCCTTTTTTCTAGCTACAGCATGAAGTCTGGAACAGTATCTACTTTTGAGGAAATCAACCCATAATGATGGTGGCGTTCTAAATTCCCACCATCTTTTAATGGCAAGAGTTTCACCAATCTCTTCCATCTTTTTGACCCCTATTATGTGCTTAGCTATCTGTTTCACTAGTAGAATTTTCTTTTTATACATGATTTTATTATCTTTAATTGGGCTGAGGGTTTACCAAAAACAAACTATCTATCTTTTGGGATAACGTTGTGTATACACCATCATCCCCAAGCCCCACTTGTAGTAGAATTACATTGGATGTGTTGTTATTGATGGTCGTAAGACTTCTTAGATTTATAATCTTGAAGTATATCATAATATGAGTGTGTCAGAAAAAAAGTTATCTTTACTGATAAAAAGTTCAAAGATAGCAACAAAGTCAACTTTGTTGAGTTTAATAAGAAGTTTTAGCCTGTCAATGTCTTTCTTTGATCTCACTCCTCTAATATTCCAGAAGATGGAGCTAATCATGGAAAAATAGGGAGTTAGATCTTTTTGTGGTTCCTTCCTTGGAGGAAAGAGTGTTCCTTTCTTTGTTCTTCTAATCAGTTTTACGATTCCTGCTTCTTCCTCTTTTTTGGGGGGAGAGATTCCCCCTTTGTTCATAATATCCTTTTTATGACTTTCTCCAGGATCATCTAGTTCATTGGAGTTGACAGATTTGTATGCAAGGTCATATGTTTCTAGAGATCTGTCTGTTTCCTTGGTCTGAGTGTTAGATACAGACTGCAAAGAGTTAACACTTTTCTCCTGGTTATCATTGAAATCTATACACAGGTGATGCCTGGTTGTTTCTTCGCCTCTGCGATCAAGCTGGAGGATGACTCCGTGATAGTATGAATAATAGGATTGTCCTTCTCTTGCCTTTCACGGTTTTGACAAGCTTTTGACAATCCTTCATCCTTGGTTGAGTTTTCTGGATTCAAATTTTGTGGATTGTCTTCATTTTCTACTTTGTTCTCATGTTGCTTCACATTGCTTAGAGATTTCTCCGTTGCTTGAATGACCCGTTTGGCAATGTTGATAAGGATTTGTTGATTTCCATCTTGCTGGACCAAGGGGTTGTCCATGATAGTATGAATAATAGGACTATCCTTCTCTTGCCTTTCACAGTTTTCATGAGCTTTTGAGGATCCCTGATCTGTGGTTGAAATTTGTGGATTGTCCTTCTCATTTTCTACTTCTTTGTTCTCATGTCGGTTCACATTGCTTAGAGATTTCTCCGTTGCTTGAATGAAACGTTAGGCAATGTTGATAAGGATTTGTTGATTTCCATCTTGCTGGACCAAGGGGTTGAAAGTCACCTTAGTTCTCTTCCTTGGCATCTTCTTCTTCTTCTTTTTCTTCTTCTTCTTCTTTTTCTTAGCTTTTACCTTGGCCTTGACCTTGATTTGTTCCTCAGATTCTTGTTGTTCTGCATTCTCTGGTTTAATTATCTCTTGTAATTCACCATTATTGGTGCATTATGTCTGTTCTTGTCTTTGTTCATTTCCCTTCATCTTGTCATTGCTTCTATCAAGTAGTCCTGAATAGAGTGTCCTTGCATTCTACATGTATTGGAAAAACTAGGTAATCATATATGTTCTTATTGTTGTGTAAAAAATCCTTTCAGAGGATTATCTTCATCCTCTACTCCCACCCAAACTGAGTCTAACCTCGGGTTTGTCAAATCGATTTCAATTCTCACCTTAGCCATACTAGTTCTTGTTATCCTTAGTAGCCACATTGAGAGCAAGAGGAGTGCCTGCTCCAGCTAGGATTTTTTCAAATAGAACCAATCATGAAGATGAAAGGGTAGTTCGGGAAGAGAACCCATACCGGAGTTAGGGGTGTCTCTTCTTTGGCTTTGAAACTGGGAGACCATTTCAGTAGCTTCGTAGGCTGTCCCGCAATGTCAACGATTTTCATTTTATAAAAGACTGATTGATAGTCTGTTTTGCATCCAATATCGATGAAAACGTGGTATAAATCGTAAACCCTAATTTTGACCTTAGTCTTCAAAGGGAATTTTTCTGCAAATTTTGCTCGAATTACATCAAATTGGGGTTTGGGGTCTGTCCTTGAAAAATATTCCCACAACAGTGTGCTTGCATTTGTCTGCCATGATCCCATATTATTCCTTAGCTTTGAAGATACTGCATGCATTCCGTTGTGCATCGTCATCCTTGAACTGATCTGGTTGGCTATTGGAACAGGGTCGGGGCTGGTAGATGAGAGACTTTCATGGCATAAGAGGGTTTGGCAGATTGGTGATCTGTTGAAGGGTTTGTATTGATTGGTGTGTGTTTAGAGTAGTCCAACCTTCTGGTCGGATCCCAGCTGTGGTGGCCACAACGTTATCAGACTGAGAAAATTACCATCGATATTTAAAACGGCTCTATGTACGGAGAGAAAATTACTTTTGAGTAATGATAAATTATTTCCTTATCAAGGGAGACCACCTTAGGGTTAGTAAGATAAACTTGTAAACGGAGAAGATACAAAAAAAAAAAGATTATTCTGGTGGCGTTTGTACCCTTACAAAAATAGTCATTATTATCGAATATGAGTCATGAATATATAGTTATTCTTGGTTAGGAACATTTTATCGCAAAGTGAAATTTATCTACATGAATTTAAATGAATTGAACCCTCCATCAGCAGTTACTGAAATGTTGTATTGATGCATTGCAGGACGGGTAGGTCAGATAATCAGGTCAAGCTCTGGTTATACATGTTAAAATGCTGGGTGGATAATTAAATGAAATTATGTTCATTGGATTTTTTCATATTTCTAAAACAGAAGGTACTGTAATACTCTCTTTTTTCCGCACTTGTCTCTTTTGCAGCCACTTTGTCCCAAACCTCACCCTTGGTGCGCCAATTATTGAGAGTCTGAGAAAGCATACAAAGTATGGCTTCGTGATTGCCCTATTTCAATTTTATTTTCCTTGTTCATAATTAATTTATCATACGATGGATTTGTTCTAAATTTCTGCAGGGCATATCTGGACTGTCACCTAATGGTCACTAATCCCCTTGATTATGTGGAACCTCTAGGCAAAGCTGGTGCCTCAGGCTTTACTTTCCATATTGAGGCATCTAGAGGTGGGTTTACTTTGTGCTCTAGATCCATGAAGTATTTGAGGGAGAATCACCTTTTGGCATTTGATAAGTTAATGTTAGTAGCCATTCACTAGAATTTGATATCGATAGATCGAGTGATACAGGGAAATGATGGACTAGGGTCTAAGCAATGGGTGGACTAACTGTGTGACAGTGTATTGTATCAGTGGTGGTGGAATATTGTTGCATAAAATTGTCTTGTGCCCTAAATATATTGAGTTGTCTTACTCTTTTTGTTGTGAAATATTTTGATTTAGCACATTGTTTTACTAGTTTAATGTAACCAAAACCTGAAAACTGCGGAACAGTTTCCAGTCAAACATTTTATTCTCACACATAATGGATCTTTGATTTCTGCGGACTTTGTTATCATTAACTTTCATTTTTCTTACAAAGATATTACTCTTTGCAGATAATTGGCAAGAGCTTGTTCACCGTATAAAGTCAAAGGGCATGAAAGCTGGAGTTTCTTTGAAGCCTGGTACACCAATTGAAGAAGTTTACCCACTGGTAGTTCTTCATTATCACATTTTATTAGTTTTATTTGCTAAATACCCAGGATTTTATTAATAGTTTGACTTCTCCTTGTCGTGAACTAAGTATATACGGAGTTTTGAAAAAGAAATCACTTGTTGCCATTGCTGTTAGTGAAAAAGAAACAAACTAATTGATATCTTCAAAATATCTGTCATGATACACCAGTTTACCATATATTTTACAGCTTGATGGCGAAAATTCTGTCGAATTGGTCCTTGTTATGACTGTGGAGCCTGGTTTTGGGGGACAAAAGTTTATGCCGGAGATGATGGATAAAGTGAGAATACAATTTGGCATTCTCGATATTGGATATCATTCATCATTTTCTGCATTATAACTTAAAGATCCACTCTCTTTCAATTTTAGGTGCGCGCACTCAGAAAAAAGTATCCATCAGTTAATATAGAGGTGAACTTTTGTTTCTTGATGGTTTACTTTTTGTTTTAGATATTCCGACTTTTTCATGTTTCCATGGACCATTCCCTCATGCATTTTCCGTTTCTTGAGTTATCATGTTGTCAAGCTGCTGGATTTAACACTTACTTTTTCAAAGAGCATACTGGATTAAGTCGAATTAAGCTCGTATGAGTTATTATGATACAGGTGGATGGTGGTTTAGGACCTTCAACCATTGAGGCAGCAGCATCAGCTGGAGCAAACTGCATCGTTGCAGGTAGTTCAGTATTTGGAGCTCCAGATCCAGCACAAGTCATAACTTTGATGCGAGGCAGCGTGGAGGAAGCTCAGAAAAGGAGTTGATACTGGAAGAGGCAAGATCTTAGATCTCATGTTGTATTTTAATGACTATTAAGAGCGAATACCATCTTTATACCGTTCGCGGAATCAATTTCTCGAGATGCCTGAACTTGTTGAGTTATCCAAGTTGTATTTGTTGAATAAGGTTAAACATGTATCTTGTCATATCATCTTTTGAAATTTTCACACATGAAGTTATTCAAATTGTACTTCTGAATAGTGTGAAACATCTGATGCTGGGTGACTAGCCTGGGCTTAAGCTATAAGGAGGCCAAATTATGGATATATCCTCGAGTGTCGACCAATTGCCTATTTGAACAGCTTTAATTATCATGATTAGTAGCATTTTTTAACACTAAAAATAAGCCAAACAAATTGCAAGGAAAGAACTATAAAAAAATTATGAATATACTTTCAGGTTGCTTAAGCAGACATGTCGATCTGTTGCCTACTTGAGTAATTACAACGGAAGAACCATATAAAATTATGAATATATCCTTAAGTTGCTCAAGTAGGTATGTTGATTTGCTGTCTACTTGAGCAGCTTTGATTATCATGATTAGTAGTATTTTTTAATACTAAAAATAAGCAAGAAAATTATAACAGAAGAATCATAAATAATTACGGATGTACCTTCAAGCTGCTGAAGTAGGCATGTCAACCTACTGCCTGCTTGAACAACTTAAATAAGACAAGCAAATTACAATGAAAAAATTATAAAAAACTACGGATATATCTTCAAGCTGCTCAAGCAGGTATATTAACCTGTAGTTTGCTTGAACATCTTAAATGTCTCTTATTATATATAGTAATTTAACACTAAGTTTTATTTGTAACTAATTGAATTTTTTAGAAGCACATAATTACTCCCTCTGTCCAATTTTACTTGTCCACTGTTGACTTGACACAAGGATTAAGAAGTAGTAAATGATAGAGGTAATTTTATCAAATCACCCTTGAATATAATTATTATAATGTCTTGAAAAATACAATAAGAAAATGAATATAATTAATGAAGGGTAAATTAGGAATTGAGCGTAAAATTTTTTCTTGAATTCACAAAATGAACAAGTATTATTAGATATCTTAAAATAGTATAGGGGTCAAGTAAAGATAGACGGAGAGTAATTTATGAAAATTTCTGTAGCAATAAAACATTTATGCTGGTTAATTTAAAGTTATTCTAATTATTATTATTAATTAAATTAAAAGAAGTAGGAAATTACATAATTCCCCATTTGGGCCAATAGTATCATCACTACAAAGTTTGGGCCCAAAAATTTCAACCCAAATTAGCTTTGAAAATTTTAGGTCGGGCTCTGACAGACGATATAGCCTCATAGTCTCATAAAACCCTAGCGTCTCTGTAACCCTAGCAGTTTCTCCGTGCATTTCAGCTGGTCGCCGATCTGAGCACGGCGCCGTCAACCGGTAACCATGGTGCATGTCTCCTTTTACCGAAACTGTAAGTCTCCTTGATATCATTGTAGATTTATTATGATTATTTAGGTGGTTATCTGGATTTCTATTAGTTTTTGATTATGTTAGTGAAAATATAGATTACTCGTAGTGTTAGAAGCTTGAAAACATAAACTATTGCGCATTAGAATGAATCGGATCCTAATGGAACGGACTCGACTGAACTAAATAGCGTCATTGATGCTTAGCATGATCTATTGATGTTCGTGTTTTGTGTTAATGTAGATTCTTAGTATGCCTTCTGAGTATGCCTATGTACTTCTTCCTTGTAAAAATTTGATGATTGTTAGTATTGTTCGTTAATTAGCTATTCCGAGCTAATAGATACAGTGGTCTAGCTAATTGTTCTGTTTCAGTTTGGACCTTTAGGGTTTTATATTGTGTTGTTTTCAGCTTAAGACAGTTTCCACGATTAAAGTTCAAATTTTTTCTTTCAGAAATTTTGAACTTTTAGTTTTTGTATAACTTGTATTACTGTCAATTATAACAGGAAGCCAGATTAAACTGCAACTGCATTGTTATCTCTTTTTGATAGTTATTTCTTAAAATCTTAAGCCTATTTTGGTGGCAATGTTGGACAGGTAAAATTTTTGGGCTAATTTTTTGTTTTTTGTTTTGGGGAATCGGATCAGATTAACCATTTCACGGAAGGAAAAAAAATAGTTTTAAGCCTTTGTTTCTTTGCTATTCTGGTGTGTAATCAGATGGGAAGACCTTTAAGAAACCCCGACGTCCGTATGAGAAGGAGAGGTTGGATGCAGAGTTGAAGCTTGTTGGAGAGTATGGACTGAGGTGCAAGAGGGAGCTGTGGAGAGTTCAGTATGCATTGAGCCGTATCAGAAATGCTGCAAGAATGCTTCTAACTCTTGACGAGAAAGATCCACGTCGTATTTTTGAAGGTGAGGCTCTCTTGAGGAGGATGAATAGGTATGGACTGTTGGATGAAAGTCAGAACAAGCTCGATTATGTCTTGGCACTCACTGTTGAGAACTTCCTTGAACGTCGTCTGCAAACCCTTGTTTTCAAGACTGGCATGGCTAAGTCAATCCACCATGCAAGAGTGCTCATCAGGCAAAGGCATATCAGGTAAAAACTGACCTCACACATTGCAAATAGATAAGCTGTTTTTCATCCCTTCTCTTAGGTGTTTTGTGAAAGTAGATGACACGATTTGTAACTGAATCCCTTGAAACAAATCATATTAGTTCATACATTAGTATGTGACTTGAAATGTGGCCCTCAATGAGTGGAATGTTGGAAGTGGTTTCATTCATTTATATTTTAACAGAGGTGGTATTCAAAGCCAAATGTTTTCATTAGTAGTTGTAAAACTTAATTTGCAGGGAGATTGTAGACATGATTTACTTGCATTGGTAGGTTAGGCTGGTGTTGGATATAAGATCTTGGGAAGCTTGTATATAATTGTGTTCTTAGCAGTGCGTAGCAGATTCTCTTTCTGTAATAATAATACATAGGGGTTATCTTTCTCTTCCTCCTAATGGATACATAGTTCAAAGCCCCTTCAGGGTATCCAAAAAATTGAATTGATACATTTACATTTAATAGAGTAATTGGCTGTATGAACTCCTTGTTATTTGTGTATGTGTGAGCGCAATACATCTGACGTAAACCAAACTGGCATTAACTGCATTGCAGGGTCGGAAGGCAAGTGGTGAATGTTCCTTCGTTTATGGTGAGAGTGGACTCTCAGAAGCACATCGACTTCTCTCTAACCAGTCCTTTTGGTGGCGGGCGTCCAGGAAGAGTGAAGAGAAAGAACCAAAAGTCTGCTGCCAAGAAGGCTGCTGGCGGTGATGGTGATGATGAGGATGAAGAATGAGCTTTTGCATAAAGCCTAAGAAAGCTGTCTGGCGATGGAGCTGTTCAGTTTTAAGTTTTTACTTGCCCTTGTAGTACTTCCTCACCTTCCTTTCTTGAATGTTGTGATATCTTCATATATTAGAAAGAAATGGTTCTTAGCAGAGACTGGGAGAATATTTTGATGGTTGGATTTTGCTTTGGAGTTTCAACAATTTGTTTTGAACCAGATTGCATCTCTTATTAAGTGATAGAAGTGAATCTAGACTATTAAATTTCTTTACTTTTGCTTCTTTAACTAGACAAAATTGAGTACTAAAATATCTGGTCCTTTGTGCTAATGTTGAAATATTTTGGGCTTACCTTGTTTTTCAATTTGAAGCTCTACTCTGAGAACAAAAAAATCGTGAAGTTTTCCTTAGCATATTTTGGCATCATTATGTTATGGGGAAAAAGTTTGATTGCCATTGGGAAATGATATATTTCTCTTTATGAAAGTCATGTACATATATTTCTCTTAGTTTGGAGGGAGTGGATTAAGAATCTAAATGAATTTATGGTGACTCGAAAGAGTTGGTTCACCCTTGAAGGTGTGTCAGCAAGTGCCTAAAGACTCTTTGTACTCAATAAAGAAAAGAGAAAGTGTAGTATCAATACACATAGTCCAAGTGTACCAGTAGATAACACACAATACAGCTATTTTAATAAGTGAAGTATATACAAATAATCACAATATAGTAAAATCGCACATAAACAAAAAATACTAACAAGTTACAAGTTCACATTCATTATACAGTTTATAATGTCAATCTCAAATACAACAGTCAATTATGGCCCTCTCATGGAACCCACACTCAAACTATTAGCATGTCGGAACGTGACACCCAATTTAATAATTAAAGTGTTAGAATGTGACATACAATTCACTATGTATCGGAACATACCACCCAATCTAATATGTATCTAAATGTCACATCCGATACAATATGTATCGGTGTGGTACCGTATCCAACAAAACACAATCATAATCACAATATTAACCATTATGAATGATTTGCACACTTGTACAATCACCGATTAATTGCATACAATTTGATCATAAGTAGTCTTTTCATTGGTTCATTCTGTCTTTCACTATCCACGTACATGCAGGCAATGCTAACTATGTGGTTAAAAGGCATATACAACACAATAGAAGACAAATCATCACGAACTTCGAAATAAGCATTGAGAATTTCTAAAGGATTAGAGCTTTTCTTTTTCGAAAGCTTTGGCTTGTTCTTGATCTAAACAAACAAAAATTACAAGAAATCAACAAACAATACCCTTCTATATTGTGATATTATTTTTGTAATGAGATTTATTTGAACTTCACCAAGTGAAAGACATAAGCTTTTTCTCTTTTTGGAGCTAACCAGAGTTTTTGAATTCAGATTTTAGAGAGGATATGCATTTGTTTTTATTAGCGAGCACTTTTATGATCCCAAATATGAGACTTTCTAGTATAAATTTGAACTTAATTGGATCTTAATATTAATATGAACGACGGTTGAAAATAAAAGAAAAAACTTAGATTTTTCACTTGTTGGAGTAGAAATAAATCCCTTTATAACTATAATATCACAATATTGAAGCAACGGTAAAATTATTTGCGTGTGATCTATAGTCACATGTTTAAACAGTAGAAGTGATCACTAAATACTTGCAATAGACTAGATTGTCTACAACATTTTCCTCAAATATGACTCTTCTTCAAGTTCAGTTAATACGAGATGCTTTGTACTTGAAGTTCGATTCGATTTCATTATTATGTTGTACAGGCATTAATATTCAGAACATCATATTGGATGCTAATCAATAGGCACTATTCCAAGTTTGCAATTTTAGAAACCATTGATTAAAAGTGTAGTTGACTCCAATCAATTATTGAATATATTCAAAGTTAATAAGAGTAGACAACAAGTAGTGGATGAATACAAAAGTCTAAGCATCCACTTATTAGGAATCTTTAAACTTTATTTGGTCATATTTTCAAATTCAGAAAATGTTTTTTACGTGATTAATGTGCCTTGACTTTACTGCAAAATAATAAAATATTAAAACATTATTAGGTTTTAAAATAAAATGTATTTGTATTTGTGTCAATCGTCAACTTAACGGTGAATACGAGTGTTATTTAAAATGAATGAACGTAAAGCATTTTTAGGTTCATATCATGAATAGTCCCTCAAATTATTATTGATTAAGAATTATGCCTACATTGATTTCATATGATAACAATAAAATTATTTCATAAAAATATAATCTACTTAATCTATTTAAATTTGGACGAATTAATGATTTACTTATTTATTAACTCAATTCATTTTGACTAATTCAATGCGAACTAATCTAAAAGATAATTATATCTAAATGTGTAATTCAAATTAACCTATAAAAAATCTTGCAAAATATTTTGAAATAAATTACTCCAAAATAGTGTTACACCCTAAGTCATCTTGGCGAGGGACCAAAAATCAAGAAAAACTTAAAAATTAACTGAGGTAGACTAGCCAAGTCCGCGTCGCAGATCACTTGGCTATAAAACACAATTCATAAGTGCGATTTAACCTTTTCTTAAAAAAAAAAAATGCACGTCGTAAATGTATTTTATTGAACTGAGGTTATATCCATCAAAGAGACGAGACAAGTTTTACAAGAGTTGATGTTGAACTGAGTTTTGTGAAATAAGCAAATTGAGCAAATTCATATATCTAATTATGAGCATAATTTACCCTTTTTTTAAAGTAGTAATAAGCACTAATTTGGGTAGGAGTAATACTAACTTGAACCTGATAAATTACGTTGACAACATAGGATAATATTGTACCAATTAGTGCGACTTCTCACTTGCCTCTGAAAAAGCCTAGTAGATGAATGCATAAGTTAAGTTCGTCCCCTTACTCTGACAATATAGGAAAAATATCGTATCATCACAAAAAGTGATAGTTGTCAATTAATGAAACTCTCAAAGTTAAAGTATATTATTTACATACATTAAATTACATTCACAAATGCATTAAAATAGAGAATTTATTTACAATGTATTACTTCTAATTTTGAGTTATTTCTAAGTTAAGTTTTTGGATTGAGCATCCTATTTTGAGTTTTTTTTTTTATCATTTTACATACTCGTAAATTGCATGTACAATGTTGTCTTGACCTTCATCATTTTATAATATAGACATAAATAACAGAGATCTTTAACAGGCACACTATTGAAGATCCAGCTTTCCTGTTTAGTCGTGGACTCGTAATGAAGCCTCTTTGAATGTCGATCACATCTAGAACATAGACTTACGGCGTGACAAATAGCCTATATTTTAACTTCTTATCCAATTTGGCTCAGTTTTCTTTTAAACTTAAAATTAGTTTTCAACCCTAGCCACAAATCCTTTTAGCTGAATACTCCTTTCAATACAACAACATAGTCATTTAGTGGTAATAAATTTTTTCGTGAAGTAATATTTGGTATTGAAAAATATTTATTAATAATGAATAATTTCATTGTATCTACAAGCGCTAAACTCTTTAGAAATATTTATATGAAATGCTGGTTATGAATATTCATATTATATCATTATCGCAAATATGATATAGCAAAAATTATATAATTATTGTTAAATTAAATAATTTTCGCAAAAACTTTTTTTTTTATTATAGTGTTACTTTCTCTGTGTAATCAATAGTTAATTCCTATAGGTATATATATTAATTTTTCAATTATAAAAAATCTTTAATCCATAAGATGTTAATTTATATGGACTAACATTTTCAAGGAACGTTAATCCAAATATGATTTCTAATGTATCATTAAATCCTTCTTTTTCAATTAGTAATCTAATAGGAATACTATCTTGTCCAAGTTTTATTAGAGTTTCTACAGCTTCATCTATTATATGTAATTCACCATTAAAATTTGTATATTGGTAAAATTCATCTAATTTATATTTTTATAATCTATGGCTTGTCTGTAGGTGGGATCTAACACGCATCATCATGACTTGAAGGGTCGGACCGTGACAATTTTTTACTAAATTAGAGTTTAATGATTTTCTTTTTAATTATTTCTTGTTTATTTCTTTTTAAAAAAGAGTATAATCATTTATGATATCAGAGTATCATAAAGGATTAAGTTTATCCTATGTGATACTGATATGGTATTAATATACCGTCGAAGTATCACAAACATTCATAACAGTCAGCTGACATCATGCTAACATCGTAAGGAGAAATAGGGTAAAAGGTAAATAGTTTGGGACATGGACCATTAAGAGTAAATAATTTGAATTTGATCCATTTTAATGAAATAATTTTATATTGAGACTATTTTTCTGTAATTTTCCCTTTATTTTATGGTACGAGCATATTTAGGTATATGCTTTGTAGGTTCAATCAAACTCCTAATATTTATTCAATCAATCTTTTGTCATATATACTAACAAAAATATATATTCAATTCAATAGATATAAATACACAATTTGCCTTCTCCTCTTTCTATCAATCTCGCTCGCCTCCCTCCTCCTTTTATCAATCTCGCTCGCCTCTCTTCTCCGTCTCTCAATCTCATTGGGCAAATATACAAATACATATTTTATATCAACACATATAAAATTATTTGACATACATACATATATAACTCGCTTCTCTTCACTCTTTGTCTCTGTTGCTCGCCTCTCTCCTCCCTTTCTCGATCTCGCTCACGCTCACCTCTCTTATTATATATAGCTACGAAATGTAATTTTAACAAGTTCTAGTTATTTCTGCCTTATCATCAAAAAAAGAACCTCCTTCCTCGTTTGGGTTCCATAATTATTTTTTTTCTCAATTGCCTTAGTCTTATGCCTTTTTCTATTCATAATGAATACAAAATTTCGTAAAATATATGACAGCAAGTTGTATACAATTACTAATATATATTGGTGCTTAAAACCCAAATTTATCTTCTAAACCTGACCAGTTGAGGCAGCAGCTAGGAAGAGTTACCAGTACAAAGCTGTTGTCATTTAAGAAATTAAAACTCATCATGGTTGCAATACCATATGATTGGTAATGAAGCAATTGCTAATTAGGGCAACAGAAGTCTTTCCAACTCTAATAAAATCATATCCAAATTTTATATCGAGGTTTTAACCATCCTTGCTGAAGTTGCATGACCAAAATTGTTGCCCCAACCTCTCCCCTAAGAAGTGAAGGCACATAGATAGGTCCCTAAGCACAAATCTCTTTCTTACTCCACACCATCTTGAGTGAGGTTTGAGTGCTTAGACGGCTTACCAGGAGGTGGAAAGCAAACGACGACGATTCCGACTACATCGCCAACAACGGCTGAAGGTATATCGATCAACTATTTCGCTGCACTATTGCTCTGTGTTTACTTACACAAAATTATTACCCCAACCTCTTGCCTAAGAAGTGAAGGCACATAGAAAGGTACATGAGTAGTTGAGGCTACAAGTCATGACCAAACATGTCCTCCATCCGACTTCTGTTTCTTCTTTCTCTTCTTTTCTTGTTTTGTATCCGCCCTTGCTTCAGTGCGTTTCACATGGTGTGAGCGTATCTCCAATAATTTAGTTGTTTTATCTCGAGATACAAAAGACAGTAATTGCTGAGGACAACACAAATATTCTATTAACATCCTTCTGGACTTTGAGAAGAGGCTGACAAAATCAATATCACAAAAGACCTACCTTGGAATGATCC
This sequence comes from Solanum medicagineum, assembly GCA_026153255.1. NCBI lineage: Eukaryota > Viridiplantae > Streptophyta > Magnoliopsida > Solanales > Solanaceae > Solanum > Solanum medicagineum. The sequence goes on along the minus strand of JAPFFP010000088.1, from coordinate 3,006,659 downwards.
ATTGCAGCAAGGTTGAAACCAAGAGTATCTTTGCATTCCTGTTATAGTCAGAAATCATGTCAAAAATAAAATCACCTATATCGGTATTTCTGCAGGTACAAGCTTAATTTAAACAACGATAATAGAATGGAGTGAGGTGTGCAGGTAGTGAAAGTCATGGACATGGTTGAACAATTTCAAATTACAGAAAGAAACAAAAAGGATCATCTTCAACTTTACTAAAATCTCTCAAGAAGTGGCAGCAAATGTGCGCATCAACTTACTTTGGCTCTTGCAGGAAGAATGTCACTTAGACGGGTAATGAGGGGTCTAGCAGAAACAGTTGAAATTAATTGGTGATAATGAAGTTGCACTAGCACTACTCCTACCCTACAAACAAGCTCCACCTGCAAGAACCGAAGGATAACTACTGTAAAATTCAAGATTAGGCATCGCTTGTAAAACAACACAAGATAAATTACTTCAATCAAGCAAAGCATACTTTGTAAAATTAAAAGTCCAGAGACATAATACTACCTAGTTGATGTTGACTTGCAAAAATTTGTTGATTGCTGATTGCCTTACTTTATACGAAAAAAATAAAAAAAGAAAAAGAAAATGGTTGATTGCTACTGAAATTACAGATTCTCCACTCTTTTCGAGATTGACCTTAATGTGAGAGATTTAGTGCAAGGTAAGGCTGCGTACAACAGACCTTTGTGGTTAGGCCCTTCGGTGCATAGCGAGAGCTTTAGTGAACCGGGCTTGCCTTTTACTTTGTTTTCAAAAGCCCAAGCACAATATTTGTGTTTTATGATATAAATAGATGCAACAAAATTTACATCTCCTTGAAAGAAACTATTAACCTTATCTCTGGCAGAGGCCCAACCCTCCAGGTACGACAAGAGCTCCAAAGCATCAGAAAAGGGTAAGGCCTGCAAGGATTATTTAAGCATAATCATATATATAAGACAAATCAAAATTGATAGGATACAGACCATTTAAACCCAATTGAAAAGACAAATTCAAAGAGAGAACATAAGTTGAATTATGGATTTTCTGGTTGAGCAGGATAGCACATTATTGGAGTGAGATATAAAAACCTCATCTCAAGCATTAGAGAATAAACTAAAGCTGTGTTTTTCAATGATGTCATTCTACAAGACATTAGATAATATGAGGTAGGAAAACATTGGGATAGTCTTTTTTTCCTGGGTGACACATGATGTAAGAATGCCACATAAGGTAATTTTTGGATGCCTTCCAAGCAGATGGATTCAAGGCATGATATAAATTTTGAGT